>JAANSK020000022.1:0-46886 GCA_011763485.2 Isoetes engelmannii
ATGCTCTCGTCCAGGCGATCGAGGTAGCGGTCGACTTCGGAAAACCGCTCGAACCGGCGAACATCCCGATCAAACAGTCGCGATCCCTCGGCGGCGTCGCCCGGGGAGAGCGTCTTGATGTACCAGGCGACCAGCGTGGCACGGGAGGCCTCCGAATCGGCGAGATCCCCCACGATGTCGAGGATCGCGCGCCGGTTTCGCAGCGGATGGTTCTTCGTCCGCAGCTCGCCGTAGTCGGCGATGTAGATGGTCTTGATGTAGTTGGTGAAGAAATCGCGCAGGTACAGCGACAGGTGGTCGCTCTTCGACAGCTTGTCCATCACCTCGCTGACGCGCATCGTCATCGCGTTGAGGTAGCCGAACAGCTTCAGGGTGTCCCGCGCGGCCGCATTGAACGCGGCGGCCTGGCTGGCCGGGTCCGCCTTCACCGCCACCAGGTTGTTGTGGATCGACTGGACCTGGCCGGCGACGACCGTCGGGCCTTCGTCGGCGAACTGGATCATCAGCGCGAGGAAGGCAGAGACCGTGTAGTGCATGCGCACGTAGGTCTTGGTGCCGCGGCGATCGATTTGCAGCCAGCCTGACTCGATGAGGCGATCGACCAGTTGGCTTGACCGAACCGAAACCGGGGACGCGGCGTCTCCGCCATCCATCATCCAGTCCAGGTTGTTCAGTAGGAAGTTTTCGGCGTCCTGGGTGACGTACTTCCGGAGAATGCCTTCGGCCGATCCACCGGCGGCGTCGGGGCCAAAGCGCCTGTCATACAGGTCGAGGATGAACTTCCAGTACCACTCCCGCCCAGGGGAAGCGAGGGGCGAAAACAGGCCAGACGGCAGCCGCTTGAACAATCCGTGGCCGGAGGGGCCTCGAAAGTGCGCCCCATCCATTCAGCAGGTCTCGCTCAAAATTGTGCAGATATTGGCCATAAGCGCAATTCTAACAGGGAAATGCCCAAGAATCGAGGCCGATTCATCCTACCTGCATCGAGCGTGTCACATTGCAAAGTCCTAAAAAAACCTCTCCGAAGAGAGGTTTTTGGTTCACGCAACAGCGCCCTTGATCCTTGCAAGCCGGACTTGCACACCCTGGATGAACTGGGTGTCCGGACCATCGGCCGCATTGCGAGCGAGCTGAAGGTACTCGTAGGCCAGATTTTCGAACCGATCCGACAATTCACTGAAGGAACTATCCGGGATCTCGCTCCAAAGGCTGACCGTTCCAGCTGCAGCTTTCACGCTTTCAGCAGCAAGCTGGTGACGCGGATCGGGACACCTGAACAGTGTGGCCACCTGAATCCGGAGCTCTCCCTCGACGATTGACAGCGATCGTCTTGCGTCGATGTAAGGATTGAAGAATCGGTTGAAGAATGCGGACAGTGCTGTGAGCATGATGACCTCCTGCGGTTTGTTGACTCACAGCAGGTATCCCGTCCACCTCTTTCCGTATGCCAAAAAAAAGACCTCTCCAAAGAGAGGTCTCTGTTACGACTCAGGCCTCGACAGGACCTGCCAGCGACAGCTGTTCATCTTCGACCTTCAGCGCGTCGAATGCGCAGCGATGGGCTTCACCCGGAAGCATGGTGGAGATGATCCGCCTTGCCAGTTCGATGCCTCGTTCCAGCTCCTCGAACTCACCATCGCTGGACAGATGCAGGACATCCGGCACCAGCATGTCGACCCCGGCCAGCATCGCAACAACCGCGATGTCGTACGGCTGCTGACGCGTCTTGCAGCATGCGAACGAGATGGTCTCCTGCCTGCCATCGTCTTGACCACTTCGCCGCATGCGTTCCTGGTGCGCCTTGTGAAAGGCCCGTTCGCGTTCGCTGGGTGAGCGATCGAGAACGAATCCTTCACAGTCCGGATTCCCGTTGAACCCGATCTCGTCATCGGTGACCAACGGGACATTCGGAGGCAGGTTGCCGGCGGCGTCACGCGTGGCGTCCTCTTCGAAGTAGCTGCCCATCGGGCTGATCAGCTGAACACGATGCTGCTTGCAGACCCCGAAAATCGCTTCCGCGAGGGTCTTCACCTTTTCCCACTCCGGCTTGGTGAATTCGCGCTTGTGGTACCAGTAATGCGTGTATCCCATCACCCACCTCCTTGCTCTCTCGAGCGGTTGTTGACGGGTCACGGTATCCCCGCGCTTCCGAAATCACGTCAAGCCTTCCCGGCCTCGCTTAGTCACCTGAAGGCTGAGATCAAGCAACTGCGGCATATAGCTCATCAATCGCCTCTGCATCTGGACGACGCCGCCGCCGCGGCGGCTCAGATTCGAGCGGAGCGAAAATGCGCCGGCATGGAGATCGACCCATGCGAACAAATGATCGCAGTCCACGCATAACACGAAGGAATTTCAACGCGTGGCCGGTCTTCGCATCGAGGGTTGGATCAGCTCGTAGCCCGTGCTGCGGCCGCCAGCCTCCAATTTCCGAAGCACCCCCCGCGTCAACAGCTCGTTGATGTCTCGCAGCGCGGTATCCGGAGAGCACTTGGCGATGGCTGCCCACTTGCTGCTGGTGAGCTTGCCGTCGAAGCCATCAAGCAGCCGGTTCAGCAGCTTTACCTGACGTTCGTTCAGCGAGGTCGCCGCCCACTGCTGCCAGAAGCGCGCCTTGCAGAGCACCGCATCGACCGTGTGCTGCGCCTGGTCGATGGCGCCCTGGAGCGTGTCGAGGAACCATGCAAGCCACCCGGTGACGTCCATCGAGCCCTTCTGGGTTCGCTCGAGGATGTCGTAGTAGGCCTTGCGCTCGCGTTGGATCTGCGCCGACAGGCTGTAGAAGCGTTGTGGGCTGCCGTCGGCACGCGCCAGCAGCAGATCGCCGACCGCCCGGGCGATGCGGCCATTGCCATCGTCAAAAGGATGCAGGGTGACGAACCAGAGATGTCCGAGGCCGGCCCTGAGCATCGCCGGCTCGTCCGGGCGACTGTTGAGCCAGTCGAGGAATCGGCTGACTTCCGATTCGATGTGATCCGCGGGTGGGGCCTCGAAATGCACGCGCTGGCGGCCGGCGGGGCCCGACACCACCTGCATCGGCCCGCTGGCATCGTCGCGCCAGGCACCGACCTTGATTTTCGAGAGGCCGGAGTAGCCGGCGGGGAACAGCGCGGCATGCCAGCCGAACAGCCTCTCCCGGGACACCGGTGCCTGAAAGTTGGCAGTGGCATCGAGCACCATCTCGACGACGCCTTCGACGTGTCGATCGACCGGATACAGCGCACCGATGTCCAGGCCCAGGCGGCGCGCGATGCTCGAACGCACCGAACCGACGTTGAGTCGCTCACCCTCGATCTCGCTGGTCTTGACCACATCCTCGGTGAGGGTCGACAGACAGGCCTGGTCTCGCAGGGGTCTGCTCACGTCGGCCAGGCGGCCAAGCAAGAGACCCTGCGCGTGACTGACCTTTGCGAGAGGACCGGCGAGTGCGGCCAGATCGAAGCGCCAGTTCGGCCAGCCACTGGCCTGCCAGATGTAGGGGTAATCGCCGCATGTCATGCGGACAATGATGCCGTCTTTCGCCGCATGAAGATTGCGAACGACATCAAGGCGCGATGCTGCGAACCCGCAGGGAAGATGACGGCGCGTTTCCGCTTAATAGCTAGAATAATTTCCCTTAAAAACTTTAAGGCGCACTATTGAAGCTACTATGGAAGCAGACAGATACCCTGCCAGCGTACTTTCCTTTGCTTCTCGATTCGGAGAAGTGATGAGGCTCGCTCGTACCGAGCGCGGCTGGACGCAGGCCGAAATGGCGGAGCGGCTGCGCGTTTCCGTTGCCACGATCAAGAAGGTCGAATCCGGGGCCCCCGGCACCGCGTTCGGCACCATCATCGAAGCATGCCACCTGCTGGGCCTGTCCCCAGACCCCGCAGCGGGAAGCAACGAAGACGTGCGCCAGCAGGCTCTGAAGTACGCGCCAAAGCGGGTGCGACGCAAGCCTTCGCGTCCCGAGCTTGACGTTTGAGCGGCAAAACACCCGGCAACAGTGTCCGGATCTGTTTCAAAGAAAAAGACCTCTCCGAGGAGAGGTCTTGAGTGCTACTTGAGGCGGGCGCCGGCGTAGTCCAGCGATCGAAGCTGCTGGCCAGTGGCTGCCAGGCAGTCCTCTACGAACGTCTGCACCGCGGTAGGGTCATCACGAAGGGCGCGGCCAGCAGACCAGCTTTCGAACTCGCCGATGTCCTTGCGGATCACCAGCCATTCGTCGCCACCGTCGATCTGGTTCACGAACGCCAGGTCCCGATAGATGAAACCGGTGCCCAACGACCAGTTGCCATGCGAAAACACCTCTTCCAGCGCAGCGAACGACCGGACCTTCGCAAATGACTTGCGATTGAACGGCGGGTCCCAGGACCGGTTGACCCAGGGATTCAAGCTGCCGCAGGTCAACGCGACCTCGAGCAGCTCTTCATCGCAGGCTTCCAGATCCGACCTCGGCGACATCAGCATAGGATCGATCATTTCGTCAGCGAACGGATTCGGAGCTCTCTTGCCAATCTTGGCCAGGTGCGCCAACCAGAACGTATTCAGGGCGCGGGCGATTTGGCTGCGGTTCTGGCAGACGATGCTGTGACCTTCGGACATGACGAACAGGAACTCCCTGTCAGGCGTGACCGTGATCTCAGGTTGCGGCAACCCCTTCTCCCCAAGCCAGCGGCGAAGGTACTGCAAGGCCGAAGAGACCATGTAGCGGTTGACGTCGACTACCTCATGTGCAGTCTTGAACGGAACTTCGTGCCACGGAACAGTCTTGAGAACAGCGCTCATATGCACCTCCTGGGCCAATGCCCTGTTGTTGACCAAAGGACGGTATCCCCCCAGACGGCAAGGCTTGCTCCAGCTGCGGCAGCACAAAAAAAGACCTCTCCGAAGAGAGGTCTTGGAACACCTACAGCGCGTTCATGGACTGGCTGATTTCCTCGTTGAGCGCGAGGATGTAGGGCAGGCCATCATCAGGTCCGCAGCCATCGGAGCGCGTCTTGCGCACCTTGCGGATCGCGCGCTCGGTGGCGTTGAAGCGACCGCATACCGGGTACTTGTGCGACGTGTCCGTGATACGAAAGAACTTGTTGATCGCGGCGATGTTGGCGGTGCCGGCAAGATCCTGGGTCGCATCGTTGAGCAGATCCAGAACGTCCTTGCCCTCGCTTTCTGCCTGACGGATGAGCTTCTTGTAGCTGATGCGCATGTTGCCTCCTTGAGCGGTGAGCTCGTGTGTTGACCGAAAAGGAGGTATCCCGGCCCCGCGGAAGAACACGCCAGAACCGGGGGCACAAATGAAAAGACCTTTCCGAAGAAAGGTCTTGAATGAAGCAGAAGCGTCTACCAAAGACGAGCGAAGGCAGACTTGCGGTGCTTGCAGACGATGCAGGAAGTCACGACGGCGAAGGACACCGTGAGAACGAGCATGGTGTCGATGATGGCGAGAAGAATCGATTGCGACATGGCAGCCTCCGTGGGTTGTTGACGGAAGCTGGTATCTCCGAAATCGGAAGGGACCGAGGGCCGTTCGGTCAGCGGCGCCCCAAATGAAAAAAGCTCTCCGAAGAGAGCTTTTGAATGAATCGTTCGCCAAAGCGAACTGAAGAATTTGCCAAGAATGATGGCGAATAAGCGCATCGAAAAATGGCAGCCCTACAGTGCCCAAGGCAGGGAATGGTTGCAAGGGCCCGACCGCTTGATTGGCAAAATGGCCCATGAACTGGTCGGGATCAGATGCCCCAGATCGGCCGACGGGTCCGCTCGGCCCGAATTCTGCGCAAAAAAAGGGACT
Source organism: Isoetes engelmannii (assembly GCA_011763485.2). Classification (NCBI taxonomy): domain Eukaryota; kingdom Viridiplantae; phylum Streptophyta; class Lycopodiopsida; order Isoetales; family Isoetaceae; genus Isoetes; species Isoetes engelmannii. The sequence continues at coordinate 5,777 of JAANSK020000022.1, forward strand.
CCGAAGAGTCCCTCTGGTGTAGCGGGTGGGTCAGGCTTGAGCCAAGGCGTTCTCTTCGGCAGCTTCCATGATCAGCAGATCGACCGGGCTGGGTTCATCACGAGCGGCGACGATCATCTGGAAGGCCCAGGCATACGGCTTTTTCGAATCTGCGGCCGCCTTCACTTCATCCCAGGTCATCGGATTCGGGTTGTCACCCGAAAGACCCGCCATCCACGTGCAGTGCTGCAGGGTGTCGGACATGCGACGGTGAGATTCGTAGAAGTGTTGCAGCTGCGTCATTTGAGACATAGCACCTCCTCGCCCTTGGGGCTTCGTTGTTGACGAAGGGCGGTATCTGGGACCCTTTGATGTCTCCGGCGGTAACGACCGCTGACGGCAGGATCTCGAAAAGGTCCAACTCTTCAGCTTTTGGCCGTTATCGACACGGATTTGTGGCCCAAGGTCCAGGTTCTTAGACCTTGGCCCGGCACCAAAAAGAAGACCTCTCCGAAGAGAGGTCCGGTACATCACGCAGCCGCTTCGACGAGGCCAGAACGTCGGAAGTCGATGTCGCTGCGCTTCAATCGGTACAGCATGCCGTTGGCGTGACAGCGGAGAGGGGAGACCTGGGTGATCGTCGCCTCCATGCCGTTCCTGAGCTTCACCTGAAGGCCAGCGGACAGCTTCAGCCCAGAACCGCGGACCCGATGGTGCTCACGAACCGCCTGGTACCACGGGTAGGCGTAGCCATCACGCCGATCGATCGTCACCTCGGACAGCCAGGACAGCGGGGCACCCTTTTCCGCGGGGCCCATGTCATCGGTGACGCACTTGACGCACCACTCGCCAGCGCTGGGGATCGACCGCAGCAGAAGTACCCCGATGAACCGCGTCACGATCGGGGCTTCATCGGCTTCCTCTCCTGGTGTGCGGCATTCCCCCATGAACCACAGCCGGTTCCAGCCATCCCACTTCTTCTTGATGACCCGGAATCCTCGCTGGTCATTGCCCCAGTCGCGAAGCTCCTGGTTGACTGCGTACTCACGGTTGCCGCGATAGCACGTTGTTCCCATGACACACCTCCTGCCCGAGCGGGCTGTTGTTGACCACCAACAGGTATCCGTCCTGCGGCAAACCTGGGACTGGGAGGTGTGCCGATGCGTGCCGGCGTCGGCCGCGCCGGGTATCCTTCTGGCGCATGAAAGCGCCTCATGACCACATCGGTTGCTCCGCCTGGGACCCTTGCCTCGATGGGGAGCCGTCTACCTGCCCGAGGGAGGCGAATCGCCTGTTGATCGACCACGCCGATCGTCAGCGGTGGGGCCGCCTGATGACACGGGAGTCCGAGGGCGGGCTTCGTCACACCCTCGACGGGGAGGACATCCATTGCGGTTCGGCCCTGATCCTTCAGGCCGTCGAAGACCGCGAATTCCCGGACGATCCAGGCTCGACCTATCAGTTCCCGCTGGATCGGGGGCGCCGTGTTCGGTACGAAGCGTCCTTTTCCAAGAGCGCGATCGACGCGTTCCTGCACGCCACCCTGGATGGACATGAGTTTGTCGCCAGGGTCGAGCCCTGGATGGGCTTCCGCCGGCCGTAGCGCGCCAAAAAAGAACCTCTCCGAAGAGAGGTTCGTGATCACCCGAACAGGCTTTCCTGAACGACTTCGGGAGGGGTTTCCTTCCGAGGCTTTCGGGCCGGCTTGCTCGCTGCCTTTTCCGCATCCTTGGCCGCCTTGAGTGCCGCTTTCTCGGCGTCCTTGGCTGCCTTGGCTTGAGCCTTCTGAAGCTCCTTGGCATCCGCTTCCTGCTGGCGTTTCGCTGCCAGATCCGCTTCGGCCTGCTCACGTGCAACCCGTGCAGCTTCGTCACGATCACGCTGCGCCTGGTCCTCGCGGTTTCGACGCTCGTTCTCGGCGTAGGCCTCGATGAGCATCCTTTCCTTCTTGGTGGCTTCCTCGAACTCCCGATTCTCCCGAGCGATTGCCCCGTAGTAGTCGACGAGCCTGCGGAGTTCCACAAGATGCTCCCGGATGTCGACCAACGTGACCGGCCACACCTGAGCAGCTTCCCACTCGTTGACGAGGTTCGTGCTTTCCTTCGCGGTGCTGGTGATCGCGATGATCCCCCACCCGCCCGCATACCCGTACCCCTTCATCATCACGACCCAGTGGATGAACTCCTCCTGGTGGCCGTCTTCGAACATGCCGTGGTATTTCTCCTTGATACAGGAGTACTTGCCGCAGTTGCTGTAGAAGACAGAAAACCCCGTCGAGTCCTTCTTTTCCTGCCACTTCACGCCCATACGCACCTCCTTCAGTGCTGACCGAAGCAGCGGTATCTCCGGGCGGCCGAAATGCGTTGCCGGGGGTGACGAGGGAGGTGATAGCCGCGGCCTGGGGCTGGCGCCGTGGATAGCGCGGTCACGGGTTTCGGCCTCCGGCCTTCCGCGCCTGGCATCCGCGTTGCGCCTGCCAGCCGCACCAGCACCTGTTCACCTCGGCAAAAAAAATGCCCCGCTCGGGGCGGGGCCAGTTGACCCGGAGGAGGGGCCACGAGGCACAAGGGAGTGTTGGCCTCTCAATCCAGCGGTATCAGAATTTTTTGGGCTTGAGCCCCGGCATGTCGCAGCGCGATTCCGATCTCCGAAAATGAAAAGACCTTTCCGGAGAAAGGTCTTGAATGCAGCAGTGGAGCTAGATCGAAGCGGGGGACGGCATCAGCTTAAGAGCTGCGGCGCGGATGGCCTGCTTCTGAAGAACCGCGAGTTCGGCAGCCTTGGAATCGATCTGAGACCTGGGCGCGCGGACTTCGCGGTAGAGCTGCAGTTCGTCGCGAGCGATTTCGACGAGACGGCGATGGTTGACCTGCATGGGAGCCTCCGTAGTTGTTGACGGAGGGCGGTATCTGCGGGGCCGCGAATCCCTACTGCAGGTGAAGCATGCTCCGGAGCGGCAGGTCGCCCATGGGCCCGTTGAGACCCGCTCCTGAACCCCAGCCCTGATCGCTTTCGATCACGTCCGGCTCCGATGCAAAGGCCGGCGTCTGCCAGCTAGGCGAGGCCGCGGCGCCTGTCGATGCTGCTTCCTGATTGCCAGGCTCGGCCCAATCCTGAACCGATGGCCCTGCCCGGAGGGTGGCCGCCTGCACGACGCGCGCAGGCCCCGAACCGCGGCCGCGCGACACGACCAGGCAGGTCTCCCGGAGGTTTTCTTCCATGAGACGACGCTCATGAACCGGGGCCTTCGAGATGAAGGCCATCTCGTAGTTGAACAGCTCGCGGCGCAGGTAGTGGCCACGCGGCTCGGGTGTTTGGCTGAGCACCTGGCGGCAATGCGCGACGAGGCCCTGATCTCGACCTTCCGTTGCCATGCCGGTGGTGGACACCACCAGGCCCAGAACCATCGCTGCAGCGGCCGTGGCCGCCCGGGTCATTCGGCCAGTCCGACGAGGGAGCCGGTGTTGCGCAAGCAAATCGCCCAGTCGAAGGTGACCTTGAAATCCTTGCTGTCGTGGCCCGCCTCGAAGGTCGGCTTGGCCTGACCGATCTTGCGGAACATCGAACGCCAGGAGTCCTTGTCGCGCCAGTCAATGCCGGTGCGTTCCATCGCACGGACGACCTTCTTGACGTTGCTCAGCCGCTGGTTGTTCTTGCGCTGGGTGACCGCAAAGCCGTACTCCGGCGCGACCTTGTTCCACTGCTTCAGGGCGAACCCCATGGAACCGTTCTTCTTCAGCGGGGGTTTCTTGTTTCGAACCTTCATGTCCATCTGTAGCACCTCCAATTGTTGACGGGTTCTGCAACCGCGGTATCACGATTTCCAGCAACAGCGTTCGCCCAACCTCAGATCCGGGTCTGGGCGTAGAACAGGGCCGCTTCATCCGCGAGGCGCCCTGCGATCCCGCAGGCGATGGCCCAGGGGACGAACAGCGTACTCGAAACGCTCAGCCCCAGCGACGCCGTAGCGACCAGGCAGACGCCTGCGGTCCACGACCAGGCGATCATCCGCGACCGGTTCCGGATCAGGTGTGCCCGAACCTTCCGGGCCATTTCTTCGAGACTGGTGGCCATTGATTACCTCTGGTACAAAGTTACGATACTATTGTGACAAAGCGCAATAGAAACGGGCTGAAGTGTCGCTGAGATTTTCCATCGAAGAGGCCGTCAAACGCGGCTGGATCAAGCCAGATGCCGTGGCGCCCAAGGTCCGCGCTCCGGGCGCTTCCGCCCCTGCTTCACAGGATCGCCTGGTGCAGAGACTCAAGGCTGCGGGCGTTGGCCTTCCCGCGAAAAAGCGCAGGGTCGATCGCGAAGGAAACGCGCAAACCCTCGTTGTCCAGGAATTCGATCTGGCCTACCCGAAATTCGCCGGCCGCCTGTTCCATGTCGCCAACGGCGGCAAGCGCACCCGGCTCGAGCGGCACCTGCTCGTCAAGCAGGGCGTTCGAAAGGGGGTTCCGGATCTCGTGCTCCCCGTCCCGGTCTCGCCGCACCACGGCCTGTACATCGAGATGAAGGCGGAAGACCCCTACGCGTCCCCGGTCAGCGATGCTCAGGATGACTGGATCGCGTTCCTCGTGTCCCAAGGCTATTTTGCCACCGTCTGTCGCGGCTCCCAGGAAGCCATGGATATCATCCGTCACTACCTGAAGGACCATGGGCGGTAACATACCCATGGAAACCCCCATTTCACCGGAGCCCTCGATGGCCAAAAGCGCAATTGACAGCACGAATCCGAGTACAGGCAAAGAGAAGTCGAAGCCGGCGAAGAAAGCCGCGGGCGTCAGGAAGTCAGCTGGCCCGAAGTTGACCCTAGAGGAAAAGAAGCGGGCCGCAGTGATCGACAAGATCCGCGGCTTGATGGAGCAGTACGGGCTGACCACCGCGGATCTCAAGGCCTCCCCGAACAGCAACAAGCGCTTCCGTCTATCCGGCGGCGACGCACGGCCGAAGGCCATCTACCGCAACCCGGCAACCGGCGAGCAATGGGATGGAACCGGCCCGACACCGAAGTGGCTCCAGGATCTCGAGGCGGCCAACCAGCTCCGCGACAAGTTCCGCATCAAGCAGGGTTGGGGCCGACTCCCGGCCAAGAAGGTCAAGCCCAAGAAGAGCTGACCCTTCAGGGTCAAACGCCGCGGCGGTAATGAAAAGACCTCTCCGAAGAGAGGTCTTGGGTCTACGACATCATCTCGACCGACAGCAGCTGCAGCTCGACTTCCTGGTGCTGGTTGAACGCGATCGCCGGGCAGCGAAGGGCGTAGTTGCAATCGATCACCATGTTGTTGACGCGGCGATTCGGGCCTTCCCGAAGACCGTAGGGCATCGAGGTCAGCGCGCCTGGTTGACGAACCTTCACCCAGGCCATCGATTGCCGCTTGCGAAACTCGTTGCGGAGCCGGTACCAGAACTCGCATTCCGACTTCGCGCGGCGGTCAGCTTCGGTACGGCTCACAGTCACCCGGCAGCCATTGATCTTCACATCCATTGCATCCTCCTTGCTCTCTCGAGCGGTTGTTGACGGAGGGCGGTATCCCCCGGTGGCGATAGGGGGAACCGAAGGTGCGAAGCCGAAAAAGAACCCCAGCGAACTGGGGTTCTGTGACGCTACTTCAGTGGCAATGCGAAGCCGGAGAGCTCCTCGAATTTCCGCCCGTAGGTGCCGTAGATGACGGTCATGCCGTCGAGATCGCTCTCGACGTCAATGCCATCAGAAGGCTGGAAGCACGGGTCCGTGATGCACACGCTGCCCATCGTCTTGATGCACTCGATGGGATGCAGCCGGCTCACCTGTCCCACTACCGGATCTTCTGTGATCGCGATGTAGGCGAATCGGGTTGTCTTGCCCCGGAACTGGCATGACGCTTCATGCACCGCGTAGCCGCCGTCTATCCTGACGTGGAACACGATGCCTTCAGGGTCCTGTGGGTCGCGGCCGATAAGACCGAAGCCCCGCGGGTGATGCGATGCACTGCACGCCCCACCCATCGACATGCCGCCCACCCTGATGCCGAGCGGGTGATGCTGAATGGCAAGACCGCGATCGATCATGTCGTTGGGTGACAGACCGAACTCCGTCAGCGGCTGGTCCCAGTTGAAGAAGTCCTTGCCTCCTGAAACCAGTCGACGGCCATCCTTCAGCGCCAGAACCGGCCAGTTCAGGTGCCCGTCCAGATCCTCCTCGATCACGTAGATCTGCCGCCCGACATCTGCGCGAACCACCATGATCTGCCCCGAATCGACGCTCACGGGGCCCAGCTCGTTCATCCGACTTCCGATCGTCACCATCATTGAACCCCTCCTGCCCGAATGGGCTCTTGTTGACGACCAGACGGTATCCAAGCGATGGGGATCACCCTGATGCGCGCCCGGGAGATACCGCCGGTTGCCGGCGCCCGTCGCGGCCGGCTACCGCCCCAACGAGATCTCCATGCGCTATCCCAAGAAGCTGTTGCCGCTGCTCGCGGCTTCCCTGCTGACCGGTTCCCTCCAGGCCCACGCTGCCAGCGTGCTGGTCCGGACTCCCGAGACCAACGGCCAGTTCGTCGAATACGCCCAGATGCGCCTCGGCGCCGGGCCGATCGAGGTCAAGATCGACACCCAGAACCCGACTGCTGGCTGGCTGACCACCTGCAACTTCGTCATCTCCGACACCCCGACGGCTGCGCCCGGCCTCGCCGAACGGGTCACCACAACGACCCTCGGCGGAGAAGTCCGCAACTTCACGCCCGTCGTCGCGACCACTGCCCTGTTCACCCTTGGCAAGTGCTTCGACAGCAGCGGCACCTTGCTGACCTTCAACGACTCGGCACAGGTCCAGGTCTACCCCAGCGACACGCAGCCCGTGTCCGGCCTCTGCGGGCAGGCCAACGGGGGGACTTTCAGTTCGTTCCCGGCCGCCGGCGCGCTCTGCGCCAGCGGCACGTCCGCCGTCACGGATGGCCAGGGTGCCGATGGCACCTTCAACTGGTCCTGTCAGGGCGCCTACGGCGGCACCACGGCCCAGTGCGCAGCGACGCGCTATGTGGCGCCGCCCGTCGATCAGGGCGCCAGCTTCACCGGGGCGGTCAGCAAGAAGCTGCTCAACGTGACCCACACCCTGTCCTGGAACTGGCCGAACGCCACCTCCTGCACCGCCTCCGGCGCCTGGGGAGACGCCAAGGCAACCAGCGGTACGCAGACCTTCACCTACAACGCCTTCCTGGGTGCGCCGTCCAAGACCTACACCCTCACCTGCACGGGCGCCGGCGGCTCGGCTTCCAAGACCGTGACCCTCAAGTAACGCGCGAACACGAGAGACCACATGAACCTTCGCACCTTCACCAGGCTGTCCCTCGCCGCTGCGCTCGCCGGCGCCATCGTCGCCCCCGCGCACGCCGCCAGCGTTCTGATCCGTACCCCCGAGACCAACGGGCAGTTCGTCAGCCAGGCTTCGCTGCAGTTCCGCACCGGCCCCGCCGAGATCAAGATCGAGACCAGCACCCCCGGCGCCATCCCGAGCTTCTGTGATCTCAGCATCGGCACGCCGGGCACTGTCGGGCCGCGGATTCGGGAGACCGTCTCGACGCCGAACGAGCCGATCCTTCGGCTGTACGACCCGCTCACCGCGGATGGTCAGTACGCGATCACCCTCAGCAACTGCCGGACCCTTTCCGGGCAGCCGACCAGCGAGTTCAGTTCGGGCACGCTGCGGGTCTACTCGCAGTAGACCTCGATCGAATCAAGGCAGAGCGGCAAAGGGGGCGGCCATGTGCCGCCCTTTTTCTGTTTCGAGCGATTCACCGACGCGCAAGAGACGCTCGAGCTGGATCGCGTCGTGCAATGCGTTATGTCGCACCAGGCCTTCCCAGGACTCTTCCACAGTGCCCGCGAAAACCTGGTCGGCCGGAAATTCGGCCAGCAGCAGGAGCGGGCAACAGTCCCCAAGCAGCTTGTAGATCAGCAACAGATCGCCAGTCCAGTTGCTCACCAGTGCGATCGGCTTCCCGCCACGTCGCTTGTAGAAATCCAGCACCTCGCTCATCCGCGGCAGGATGTCCGGCTCCCGATCCCACAGGAAGGCGTGCTTGGCCTCCTTCATCAGCGGCAACACGTGCTGTGCTGTCCAAGGATCACAGGCCTTCCGGAGCCCCCAGCGCCACCGAACCTTCGCGTAGAAGCGCACCGCCGGAGGACCGCCACCAGCCATCCCCATCGACAGGACAATCACCCGCTCAAGCCACTCGTTCCAGCTCTCGCCCGGCAACGGAAGGCGCGTGAACTCCAGGTCGAGCGTCACCACTTGATGGGTGGCAAGAAGCGCCCTGTCGTAACGGCCAATCTTGGCTTCAAGCTGCATCGTCATCGGTCTCAAGCCGCCGAGCCCAGTTCCCGGGCCCATTCAGGCGGAACCGTACCCACTCCGAGCGAACCGAGCCACTCGCGCAAGCAACCCCTGCAGACGCAATCCCTGACTTCGGCCTGATTCAGATCGACATAGCCGAGATCGAGCACATGGCCGCCAGGAGCGGCGCCGCAAAGCGGGCGCGCAGAGCCCGTTCCGTACAGGACCAGGTGCTGCGAGACGGGAAGGATCATGGCGAGACCTCGGCTGCGGCGAAACCTACAAGCTCCACTGCTGCCGCAGCGCCTGGGTTTGGTGCTGGGTCAGCTGCAGAACCACCTGATCGAGATTCGCGTAGGTCACGCGATCCACCGCCTGCAGGAGAGCCTGATAGGCGCTCTTCAGATGGTTCTTCTCGATCCACGAAATCAGGGTCAGGGCATCCCGATCCGACAAATGAACGTCGAGATCCCCGGTCCTTGCGGTCCTGTATCCGTAGAACAGGATCAGGGACAGGCCGCCCGAAAACAGGAAGAGGCCCAGACGGGCTCCCCCATGCGCCTGAGGGTCCGGAGGTGCAATCAGCAGCACAATCGACAGCGCCAGCGGGATGAGCGACAGCATCCCTGCCCCGCCCAGTATCCACCGGCGTTCGGTGCTGTTGATCGCCGGAGAATCTTGGAATGTGGGCAGCTTGACCATCATGCGCATCCCCTTCTCACCGTCTCCGAACAGCATCGTTTCGACCTGCCGCTCAGCCATGTCCGGCAATCCGCGTCCCATCAGACCCCAGTGGCGTGTAGCGCATCAGCGCCTCGCCACTCACCGTCATCACCAGCTCGAAATAGCTCTCGGGGTGTTCCGCCTTCAGCCGTTCGTACTCGTTCAGCGCCAGCCGCTCGATCTCAGCATCGAAAACGACTTCCAGCCAACGGCGATGGGCTGTGTAGACCATCTGCCGGATCTGGTACCGCACCTTCAGAGGGACATTTTCAGGCAGAGGCGCGTCTGGCTGAACTTTGGCGGCGGCAGCGCCGGGCTTCAGATTGTCCTCATTGCTCATGGGTTTATTGTACCAAAAGCCAATGAACAAAGCCAGAAAATCATGCCCGCCCCACGGTCTCCATCAGCTTCACGTAGGGCGTGCGCATGACCCGGTGCCGGCGCGAATCCGGCGACACCGACCATGCTTCCGCCAGTGACACCGACACACCGAACAGCTTGGCCGCTGCGGCGAGCGACAGGCGTCGCTCGTCGCAGAAGGCCTTGAAGCGCTGGTTGGGCGTCACGGCTCAGACCCGGTTGACCTTCGCCCGGATGAACGGGCGAATGCGGATGCTGATTTCGTCGATCACTTCCTGAATCGTCGACCGGCACAGCGACTGCGCGAACCAGCTGCTGAGCCGACGAGCGTTGTCCTCGGCACCGACGTAGAGCCCGAGGCACGAGACGCCGGCCGCCTTGAGGCGCGCCACATCGACCGGCCCATCGGTGATGTTGCCATCGGTCAGGCACATCACCAGGTCGCACTGTTTCAGCTTGCTCTCCATGCGGCGGAACGTGGACTGCAGGCCTTCCGCGTAATCGAACCCCTCGACCCCGGCGATCTGCTGGTCGCTCATCGCCAGGCCAAACGTCTCGTGACCACGCGCCGAACTCAGGGTGACAAAGCCGTCCGCGTGACCGCGTGACGACAGGATTGCCAGAGCGGTCAGGACCACCCGGGCGAACTCGGACGGCCCACCCGACATGGAACCGGACAGGTCGACCACCACCCCGATCCGGATTTTTCCCGACCGCGCCTCGGTGCGCGCCCGATAGACGCTGTTGCTGTCGGTCGCGAGACGGCGCGTGTTGAGTCGGCGGGTCGCCGTCTCGGTCGACGACCAGCCCTTGCGCGTCACGAACTCGGCGCTCATCCGGCTGGCGAGCATCGTCGCCTGATCCATCTGCTCCGGGGTCAGCGCGTGTTCGCCCTTGCGGTCGAGGTTGATCGCGGTGGAAGCCTCGGCGTCACGGTTCGAACCCTTGCGATCCTCGCTTTCCTCCTGCTTGCCTCGGCCCGGCTTGCCGTCTCCATCGACCAGCACGAATACGCCCTTGGTGTCGTCGATGGCGCCGGTGGCAACCTGAAGCGACATGAGCATGTCGAACGCGAACTGCGGAAGGGAGCGCTCGTCGCAAGCCTCCGGAAATTCATTCTTCCAGTCCACGGCGATCCGCAGGACTTCCCACGAATCGGCCGCCGCGATGGTGCGCTCGTAGTAGTGAGCCACCCGCGGGAGGAAGTCGCCAGCCGGGCGCGCCTTCCAGTCAGCCAGCATCGCACCCTCGGCCTGAATCAGCGCGAAGAAGGCGGCGCCGGGCTTTTCGATGCCCGGCATGGTTTCGTGGTCGAGCCAGTTGAACGGGGTCTTGTAGACCTCGCGGTACTTGTGTTCGATGCGGGCATCTTCGAACAGGTTGACCAGGCGGAACGGGATTCCAGCCCGCTTGCACTGCTGGTCGAGCTTTTCCAGGTCCCGCTCCGTCCAGAGTGCATGCGAAAGTTCGTGGCGCAGGAAGGCGCCGATGTAGGCGTCCATGCCCTTCTGGTTCGGCTTGGTTTCGCGGATCGCTTCACCGATGGTCACCGAGTGACGGCCAGCCTTCCACGACCAGTAGCCGGTGTTCACGCCCTCACGCGTCACAACATGGTGACGCTCCGGCGCCGTGCGACCCAGCATCACCTCGTCCTGCCAGTGCGATTCGACGCTACGACGGATGCCGGCGACCATCGGATCGACCTTTGCAGCCGGCGTGCGCGGGACGCCGGCGCGGCGGCGGCGCGGGGAGGCAGCGGTGGCGGTAGCAGTCTTCATGGTGCCCTCCCTTACTTCGCAAAGTGGGTGTTGATGAGCTTCGTGATCGCGTCAGCCTGCTTGCGAAGCAGGCCACCGTTCACGTCGCGCTCGACCCACAGCGGCAGACGATCCAGCAGCAGTTCGCGCAGATCGCCCTCCGCCTTCGCCATCCGAACCACCTCGGAGCAGTGACGCAGGTTCATCTCCCGCGTCAGCTCACCCTGATCCACCAGGCGGCGGAAAGCGGCGTACATGTCGACCAGCTTGTTCAGCGCGCCATCGGAGAAGCCCTTGGCCTTCATGCTCGGCCGCAGCTTTTCGCGGAGCGCATCGGCGCTCGGCTCGACGTTCACGATGATGGGGAAGCGATCCGACAGCGCTTCGTCCATGTCCTCGACGTTGTAATCGGCACCCATGTTGGTGGTGCAGACGACCCACAGGTTCTCCGGCGAGCAGGAGAGCACTTCTTCGGTCGCCAGCCCGTCGATCACATCCAGCGGCCGGCCAGTGTTCAGGTGAAGGTTCCCATCAGCGTGCGGGGTCAGCGACGACACCAGCACCGACAGTTCACGCGAGCGAACGCGCAGCACTTCATCGAAGAGCACGACCGTCTTGAAGCCCAGCGAGGCCTTGCGGAACGCTTCGGACAGCTTGCCGTCCTTCCACGCCATCGATCCATCGACCGTGCGGATCATGTGACCGATCAGGTCGACCGATTCCAGCCCTTCGTGGCCGCCGATGTAGACCAGCTGTTCGACTTCGTTCTCGCCTTCGCGGGCAAACGCGGTCACGGTGTGGGTCTTGCCCCAGCCCTTCGGTCCAGCGAGGCAGACGTTAAGGCCGAACGCATAGCGCTTGAGCTTCGCCATGATCGGGTCGAACCCGGCCACCGGCGCCGCGGCGGGCGCGGCCGGAGCTACGCCACCGGACAGCGGAGCCGATTCGGCGACCAGGTTGTCGAGAGCCTTGGAGATTCCGCCCGGCTGCGCGGCGAGGTGGTTGAACACCGCCCGGCAGTGCTTGCACATCATCTCCTTGCTCTTGAAGAAGCCGCAGCCCGACGACGGTTTGTGGCCGCTGCCGTCGTGCAGGCGGAGCGTGCCGCCGATCTTGAGCCCCTTGGAGGCGAGGAAGTCGACCGCTTTCGAGCGCCGGGCCGGGCTGTCCTTGGCCGTGCCTTCGATGAAGCTGTCGCCACACCAGTACGCGAAGTTGTTGTCGAACGGGCTGTAGGCCAGCACCACGTTGTGGACAGCGCCCGGCTTGCCGACTTCGAACACGTGGCAGGCCGCAACGCCGACGTTCTTGGCGTCATCGAGGAACACCGGAACGAAGTGGGTCCCCGCGGCCGGCGTGAGCGTGTAGCCCGCCGGAAGCGCCGCCCTTTCCTCGATCATCGTCCTTTCGACGGCGCTGCGATCCTTTCCAAACTTCATGCTCCTGCCTCCTGTCTGCGACCTTGTTGACGGGAGTAATTGTACTTTGTACAACCACAAAAAGCAACTGCTGGTCGTGTTTTCTGCTTTGCTAAACAAGGCTTGTTTCTGGGTGTGGGTGACGAGGGTTTCCCCTGGTCGGGTTGACTCCCACGGAAGGCCGGAGGCCGAAACCCCTATCGGGGCTCACGAATCACGGCCGCCTTGCCTGCGGTTGTCACCCGTGACAGTCCCCCTCCGGATACCGCTTTGAAGAGGCTGAAAAAAATCCCTGGCGAACCAGGGATCTGAACCTCAGTAGGTGGCTTGATCAGGCTTCTTTCCAAAGGCAAGCCTCGCCTTGTCGTAGATGTCCCCGATGTCGACACGAACCTCCGTACCGGTGTGGTCGAAAGCCACGGAATAGCCGGTCAGGTAGCGCTGCTTCTCTGCCCCGATCGTCATCAGAACGACCACCTCACCTTCAACGAGATGCGGGGAGATCATCGTCGGAAAATGAATCTCGACGTCTTCCTCGAGGTCATCGTCGAAGCGCGTGGTCGGGAAATCGCCGTTGTCGCTATCGGCCGAAGCGAGCAAGCAGACCTTTCCAGCCCGAGGGCCATCCGACTGGTCCGAGACGACGACATCGACGTCGGGGATCTCGGATTCGACCATGGCCTGGAAAGCAGCCAGGTCCTTGACCATGAAGTAGTTGCTGCGCGCGGTGCCGAACCAATTTGCCATTGCATCCTCCTTGCTCGATCGAGCGGTTGTTGACGGGAGGACGGTATCCCGCGGAGGGCGAAACAAACCACGGGCCTCATTCATGGTTTGTCGATACCGTTTTAGTGACTGTCAATCTCTGTCGGCACCGGAAACGACGGTTGGTGGATACCTGTTGGGTGTCAACAACCACGGAGGCACCACCATGACTGCACTCAAAGCTGTCCTGCCTTTCTCTCAGGCATCCGATGACCCCGGACAGGCTTCAACCCGTCCGACCATCACCCTCAACCGCAGGACCCCTTCGGTTCGCGTTCTGAATCCCCGTGGCCTCGCGAAAGGCGCACGGGATGAGGAGCGTGCCATTGCGGAACTTGAGGCTCGCAACCAGCAGCGCCGCGAATACCGGAGAGAGCTCCTGGCCGAACTCAATCGGATCGAGGAGCTTTACTTCGGAGACTGGTACCTGCAGTACGCAGCTCGTCAGGTTCGCGAAATTCCGGACGGCACTCCGGACGATCGCATCTGGACCTGGATCGATGGCCCCCGCTTCAATGGGGACATCGATTGCATCGTTCCGGGCTTTTTGCCGGAACTCGCCATCAAGCTGTTCGTCACCGACATGCCTCACATCGGTGGCCGACTGAGGGTTCGTGTGTGCTGATTGTCGTACCAAGACCTCTCTTCGGAGAGGTCTTTCTTTCTCGGCAGCCTGTCAGGGCCACCTAGCGAATCGAGCGGCGCGCGGTCGATGCACACCGCCCGAACCGGTGGATACCGTTGATCAGACTCCCACCGCAGGCCTTGCCCATGCAGCCCCCTCAGATCCTTGAACGCACCCCGGCTCGGTCGGCGAAGCTGTGCGCCCTTCTCGTTGCCGTGGGGATGATCGCCGCGGCGTCCCTGAAGGTCGCGTTCCGCAGCTACTACGCGGAGACGGGCAGCACACTGCTCGACTTCGTGATGCCGTTCATCTTCCTGTTCTTCTTCTGGCGGATCGCCGGCGTTACCCACGCGAATTTCGCCCGTACCTGGGCACCCTGGAGCTTCGAAGGCTTGTTCAAGAACGGGACCGGGCGAGAGCCCTGACCCGGGCTACAGCATCGATCGCCTGGACAGCGCGATCAGCTGGGCGGCGTCACTCAATCCCTCTTCTTCATCCTTGACCCTGCCGAGCTGGGTGAAGATTCCAAGAACCAGCCCCGCGTAGGCGGCCAGCGCCACCAGGGAGGCAATCTTGCCCTTCACACCGATGCCCGCCCAACCGAGGTAGAGGGTAACGCAGAACAGCACCGCCGGCGCCACGGCGATCGCGAGATCGAACAGGAGCCCCTCCTTCTGAAGCCGAGGGCTGGCGCGCACTTCATCGAGAATCATCATCCGCCTCCCAGCAGCGATCGGATCAGGTTCGTCACCAGGCCTGCCAGCCCCATGATCAGGACCAGTGCCGACAGCGTTGCCACTGGATGGCTGAAGAACTTCAAGCCGACGGCGCCCAGCATTCCGCCAACGAAGAAGAACGGGAATGGCTGGAAGATGCCGAGCTCGTATTCCCTGCCCGTGAAGAACGCCCAGACCGGGCAGCAGATGATGGAAGTGATGATCGCGGCGATCACTTCGCCGGCCGCTGGCTTCTTCAGTTCAACCCCGAAGAATCGAACCCCCTCGCGCTTGGCTGGGGTGTCCATCAGCCGTATGCAACCTCACCCAGATTCGGGAACATGTGCTGGATGCGCTCAGCAATCCAGCGCTCCTGAAGCTCTCGCAGCCGGCGCAGCTCCATCGAGAACGACTTCACCTTGCCCGGATTCCGTTCGGCCAGCGCGACCAGCAGACGGTCTCGCTGAATCTTGATCTTGGCTTCACAGCTCGCGATGTTGCGATCGACGCGCTCCAACGAGCGTCCATTCACCTTCATGTAGCACCTCCTTCTTGATAACCATGCCAGCTTCAGCATTGGAATTATCATAGCCGTCATTGCGCTTTTGCACAATCACGGTAAGGTTGGTTCTAATCCATGGGGATAGGTTCCTCTTCCTCGTCGCTCAGCGCGTGTTCGATTCGAACCGGTTCATCGTCATCAGTATCCGGCATCAGTGTGTCGACCGTTTCGGGATCGTCGAGCGCGTCGAGCCGCTCTTCGAGAACCTCGCAGAGCTTCATCCCCTCGTCAGTCGGCTGCAGCTGATAGAGCCGTTTGGCTT
The DNA here is from genome assembly GCA_011763485.2 of Isoetes engelmannii. Lineage (NCBI taxonomy): Eukaryota > Viridiplantae > Streptophyta > Lycopodiopsida > Isoetales > Isoetaceae > Isoetes > Isoetes engelmannii. The sequence goes on from JAANSK020000022.1 coordinate 21,270, forward strand.
CCTCGAGGGCGGTTTCCAGGTACAGGGCCTGTACGTCCACATCCCCGAGATCCGGCAGTTGCGCTTCAACCGCCGGGGCGATGCCCTTCTGCCATTCCGGGGTCAGCATCGACAGGATGGACGCCGCATTGGCTTCCGGACGCTGCCGGATGACCCGGGCGAGCGTCTTCACGGGTTCCGGCATCAGCTTGGTCGAGAACGCACTCGTTCGGGCAAAGTCGGGACGATCCAGCACCACGGCCGTCATCTTCATCGGCAGGGATAGCCCGTGATAGATCGGCCGGGTGGCGCGGACACTCCGCGGCTTGTACTCATCCGCCTTCAAGCCCCTACGCTGCATCTCCGCGACGAACGCCTCTGCATAGCTGCCGGTCAGGCTGGCGGCCAGCTTCTTGATCCAGTCGAGGTACTTGGCGCTGTCGTCGATGCTCATGTTCTCCATGCGACCGAGTACCCACTCGCCCGCCATCGGAGCATCGTCCCGGAGCTTCTGCATCGCTTCATCCCCGGCAGCCAATACGAACTCGTCAGGGTCGATCCCTTCGGGAAGCTGGGCAACCCTGATCGTGTGCCGCGGCTTGGCCCTTGGCATCAGAACTTCGAGCGCACTCAGCGTCGCCTTCAAGCCGGCGGCGTCAGGATCGAACATCAGGACGATGGTCGAGTGCCGGGCCAGCAACGAGTCCGCCTGCGCCTGCGACATGGCCGAGCCGCAGACCGCATTGGACGGGAATCCGTGGATGTTGCAGACCAGGGAGTCCATGTACCCCTCATGGACGCACACCACCGGCGCGCTCGCAGCGATGTCCCCGACGCCGTAGAGCTGGTTGGCTTTCACGTACAGGGGGCTTTCGGAGCTGTTCAGGTACTTGGGTCCTGAGCCGCCCAGCTGCCGGCCGCCGAAGCCGATGACCGTTCCTGATGAATTGCGGATCGGGAAGATGAGGCGATCGCGCAGCAGCCAGCGGTAGCGCCCCTCATCGTCCTTCGTCGCGATACCGGCGGCGTATGCCTCCGACCCCCGAACGCCCTCAACCTGGTAGCGTGCCGGCGCGTAGCCCAGCTCGTACATCTCCGCATGCGCCCGGGACACGCCGCGTGACGCCAGGTACTCGAGCACCCGAGGGGCCTTCATCAGCTCCGATCGGTAGAAGCCATGGGCCTTGATCAAGGCTTCCTTCAGCGGCTTCAGCTGCTCGATCCGCGCGACGTCTTCCTGCCGAGATGGCGGCGGTGGCAATCCCACCCGCTGACCCAGCATCCGGATGGCTTCCGGGAATGGTTGCCCGTTGTACTTCTCCATCCACTGGGCCGCATTCCCGGAGGCGCCGCAGCCGTGGCAGTAGTACAGCTGCTTCTGGGGCGACACCATGAAGCTCGGGGTCCGTTCGTTGTGGAACGGGCACAGCGCCTTGTACTCCTTCCCTGAGCGCTTCAGCTGAACGGTCTCGCCGATGAGTTCAACGAGGTCGACTCGCTGAAGCACCTCATCGATGTACTCGTTTGGGATCACATCCGCTCCGGACCGGGTTCTGCTGCCCCAGGCACGGGGCGATCTGCCTCTACCACTGCCGGGCGTCTCCGCCCGCCATGCCGCCTACTTCGTGTTCAACACATCTTCGATCGCGGCCGCGCCGTCGATCTTCGCTGCATCCAGGGCTGCCGGCGACATCAGCTTCATGACCAGCACGACCAGCATGCCCGCCATTCCGAGGAAGACCGTCAGGTAGAACGCGCGCAGCAGGATCGATTTCGCCCCCAGCATCTTCCGGACATTGCCGAGATAGGTGCTCTCGTCGACCCGTTCGTCGTTCTCCTGGGGGATCACCGGCTCCACGGGCGCCGGCGCGGCCATCGGCTCGTCAAGACGGATGCGCTCGACCCGCTTGAAATCGTCGGTTGGGTTCATGGCTCAGATGTTCGTCGGCATGATGACCATCAGGCCCTGCATGCCTTCGGTCTCCACGTGGATGTGGGGGACTCGGGTCGAACCCTCGAAACGGATCGACGTGAATTCCAGATCGGCGCGCATCGGCACGCCGAGGATGTCGGACACCAGCATGATGCCTCCCGGCATCGATCCGACCATGGTTGATTCGTCCAGGGGGACCTGGGCTTCCATGGCGCCGCGCCCTTCCGGCACCAGCATCACTCCCTCGCCTTCGGACCGGAACCGAACACCCTGCTTGCCGACATCATCGCCGGTGAGAATCGGCATGGCCGTGAGCAGGTGCTTCACGTCTGCCTTGTTCAGGGTGACCGACCATTCCGGCTCGAACCGGGCCAAGATCCGCTCGAGGTTCGGGAGCCGGCCCGAGGTCGTCCGCAAGGCATAGCTCACATGGCCGATGGTGACCAGGATCTGGGTCTGGGAGAACGCCATCTCGATGGTCGCCTCCTCGTTGACGATCTGGTCTCCCAACCCCTGCAGCAGAATGTCCGCCTGGCTCATGTGGATCGACCAGGTGCCCACCGGCACCCTGGTTTCGGACACGCAGTACCGGGAAGCGCAGGTATTCGCCACGCCGACCACCCAGAGGCGCTCGCCGTCGGACTCGAAGAACAGGTTCGTGTAGTTCGCGCTGTTGGTCTTGGCCTTCGCGCAGAGCAGCGCGCGACGCATCGCCGCCAGGAATGCCTGCTGCTGCACGACCACCATCTGGCCTTCCTGACGGCACTGACGCTCGCGGTTGATCGCTTCGACGTTCATCGACATGGCATCGGGCACCAACGCAAAGCTGCCCCGGTAGTTGCTGGCCTTCGACTTGATCTGCAGGTCACAGAAGACCGGCTCGCCTGCGTCGTTCGTCGCAACCCCCAGCAGGGCCTGCGAATCCAGGGTGTCGAGCGGATAGGTTGCCAGCGACTTCAGCATCCGGTTCCCGCGCACGACGATGGATTCCGAAAGGGCCATGCCCAACGGGGTCGAGCAGGACAGATGCGGCCCCGACGTGGCGACGATTCGAGCCGTGGCCGCGTCTCCCTGGATGAAGGCGATGTTCGCGCCGTCCTTGTTGATCGGCGCCTGAACCCGGCGCAGTGCGCCGAGGAGGGTCCCAACCTCGGTGGAAATGACCGAACGACGCCCGGCATTGGTGCTTTCCGCGCCCCCGGCCCGCTTGAAATTGGTGTCGCCAGCGTGGCTGGCTGCTGCGGAACGGGTCATGAAATCATCCTTGAATCAGGGCCTTGCATTGGCCGGGAAATCAGAAAAAGCGACTGCCAGCATTGAGGTCTGCATTGGCATATTGTACAATGAGCCATCGCAGGACGGAAGTAAATCGGGAGGTGCAGCATGGAAAGTGACAGCAAATGAGTGACCTGACCCCTTTCTCGGGCAAGGTCCGCAATGTGCGTTTCGTGAACAAGGAAAATGGTTTCACGATCTGTGAAGTCGACGACGCGAAGCTCGGCTCCATCACCATCAAGGGCGAATGCCCTCCCCTCTCCCGCGGCATCGCCGTCGCCGGGCTCGGCATCGAGTCCAAGGACCCCAAGTGGGGCGTCCAGATCCAGGTCAAGGAAATCAAGATTTCCGACCCCTCGACCCGCGACGGCATCGAGATCTACCTGACCGATCAGGTCGACGGCATCGGCCCGGTCATGGCCAAGACGCTGGTCAGGGCCTTCGGCGACAAGACCCTCGAGATCATCCGCAACCACCCGGAGCGCGTTCGTGAGGTGCCCGGCATCGGCCCCAAGCGTGCCCAGGCGATCTCCGAAGCAGCCCGCGCCCTCGTCGAGGTGGAGAAGGTCATGACCTTCCTCCTCAAGTACGGCATCACCGGCGGCGTCGCCATGAAGCTGTTCCGCGAATACGGCACCAAGACCCTCGATCGCGTCCAGCAGGACCCCTGGATCACCGCCGACCACATCGACGGCATCGGCTTCCTGACCGCCGACCGCATGGCGGCCGCGCTCGGCATGGGCGGCACCCACCCGGGCCGCACCCGGGCCGGCCTCATCTACTCGCTCAAGCAAGCTGAATCCGAAGGGCACACCGGCCTGAACAAGCTCGATGTCCTGGTAGAAACGGCGAAGCTGCTGGAGCTGCAGGCCTCTGACCCTGCCATCTCACGCCGGCTGGAAGAGCTCATCCTCGCCAAGGAGGTGATGAACACCAACATCCGGGCCCGCAGCACCGGCCAGGAAGGTCCGTTCATCCAGCGCATCATCACCGGCCGCAAGGAAGCCCGGCTCGGCGACCGCCTGCGCGAGCTGGTCGACTCCGCGGATCTCCCGTGGAGCCTCAAGGAGATGCGGGTGACCCTCGCCTCCGCCCTTACTCGTCTCCCCTACAAGCTCTCTGAAGACCAGGAAGCGGCCCTTTCCCGCATGGTCAACTCGCCGATTTCGGTACTGACCGGCGGCCCGGGTACCGGCAAGACGACGCTGCTCGGCCTGTTCCTGTCCACCGTGAAAGAGCTCTACCCCCGGATGCCGGTGGCCCTCTGCGCCCCGACCGGCAAGGCCGCGCAGCGGATGAAGGAATCCGTCGGCGGCATCTACGAGGCGATGACCACCCATCGCCTGCTCGGCGCCGGGCAGGGCACCGGCGGCAAGACGTCCTACAACAAGGACAACCCGTTGCCGCATCGCCTGATCGTGGCGGACGAGTCGTCCATGTACGACATCCATCTGATGTACGCCCTCGCTGACGCTATCGACGACGGCGCCTGCCTGATCATCGTCGGTGACATCGACCAGCTGCCGTCGATCGGTCCGGGCTCGGTTCTCGGTGACCTGATCGCCTCCGGCATCTTCCCGGTCTCCCGCCTGACCGCCATTCACCGCCAGGCTGCGCTCAGCAAGATCATCACCAACGCCCACGCGATCAACACCGGCGACGCCAGCCGCATCGAGACCGGTGCGGACTTCGAGATCATCCGGACCAAGGAGAGCGAGGAAGCCCAGGAATCCTGCCTGGCCACCTACTCGCGACTGATGGCCCAAGGCGTCAAGCCGGAGGACATCATGGTCCTGACCTCCGGCCACAAGGCGGCGACCGGCACCATCGAGGTCAACGAGGCCTTGCGCGCCCGCTTCAACCCGGCTCCCCAGAAAACCATGAAGTTCGGAAAGACGATCTTCGGGGTCGGCGATCGGGTGATCGTGACCAAGAACAACTACAAGCTCGACGTTCGTAACGGCCAGCTCGGCATGGTCACGGACATCGACTACGACAACAACATCCTGATCGCCGACATCGAAGGTGTTCGCGTCGACTTCCCCAAGTCGACCCTGATGGATCTGCGCCACGGCTACTGCATCACGATCCACAAGAGCCAGGGCAGCCAGGCGCCCTACGTGATCATGCTGGTCGACAAGGCCCACTACATGCTGCTGGAGCGCACCCTGGTGTACACCGGCATCACCCGCGCCTCGAAGCACTGCATCGTCATCTCCAAGGAGAACTCGCTGGAGCATGCCGTCAAGAACAAGCGCGCCCGCGACCGCCGGACCGCCCTGTTCTCACATCTCACCGCAGCGGGGCATGTACCCGGAATCGCTCGCGCGGCGGCCTGATCCTAACGCTTCAAACTGCTGATCGGCTTGATTTTTTCCCGGCTATTGGCTTAATATACAATAGGTCAACCAGTCAGGAGGCAGCATGTACTTGAAAGTTCTGTTCGGTCAGTACAAGGACCCCGGCGCTGCGCCGGAAGCTCTGGAAGTCGTCGATTCCTTCACCGCCGAGGACAACGGCGAGCTGATCGGCACCCTGTTCGCAAAGCACGCCGCCAACAACTCCCTCCGTGCGGTCGCCTGGTTCGACGTCTCGCTTCCCCCCGATGCGTTCAAGGTCATCCAGCAGCGCCTGAATGGCGCTCCGCTGATCGCCGCATCTGCTTTCAAGGCCGTGGAAGGTGGCGAATGAAGGCCTGGAAGGATGTCGCCGAAGCGGTCCGCGCAGGCCTGACCCTCGCGGTCGAGTTCAAGAAGCCCGTCGAAGACCAGGAAGGCTATCTGGAGGCCGGCATGCGCGGTGTCATCCTCTCCTGCTGCGATGAAGACGACAGCCTGATCAGCTTCACCGTCGATCTTTCGGCTCACGAGGCATTCAACGCCGCCTTCGAGAAAAGCAACTACTTCGACAAGAACGGCTTTGCCACCCTGACCGCCCGCCAGGCCGGCTACTACCCGAAGGGCAACCGCGAGAGTTTCTGGACGGACAGGAACGACACCCCGGAGGGCCTGGTCGCCTTCCTCGACAGCGGCGCGGCCAATCTCTACCTGGAGTACGTGGCCGCAGCTCAGGCCACCTCCTACGTCCACTGGCTGGAAGCTCAGGTTCGGGAACACCGCGCCCGCGCGAGCGTCTGATGGACCAGTCGCGTATCGAGTCGCTGATCGAAGCGATCGTGAACATCGTGATCGGGTTCGTCGTGGCGATCGCCTCGCAGCTCGCGATCTTCCCGATGTTCGGCATCCACATCCCCTTCAGCGACAACCTGTGGATCGGCGCCTGGTTCACCCTGGTCAGCCTAATCCGCAGCTATGTCCTGCGTCGATGGTTCAACGCCCGCCTTCACAAGGCGGCGCAGGCCTTGGCGCTGAAAGCCGCCGCCTCCCCGTCCACGGCCCCCTGAGTGTCGTGCGAAGGGATACCGCCTATCCAATGTCCCCGGTGCGCCTAAGCCGCGTCCCGGGTGTGGGGCGGAGCCCCGCGGAAAACCCGCCGTTGCCGTTTCCTCGGCCAACCGCTGTGGCTTTTCACCCCTGCTCGATGCGCTGAAGAGCCTAGGAAACTGATGATGACCCCCAAGAAGCACATCCCCCTGTTCCGCCGCAGGAACCTGCTGAAGATGCCTCCCGGTTGGGGCCGCATGCCCCCGATGCTGGCGCAGCTCTATGCCTCCCGCGGCGCTCAGCCTCATGAAGCTCATCCCAAGATCGCTGACCTGGTGCCGGCATCCCAGCTCAAGGGAATCGATGTGGCAGCCGGACGAATCGCTGATGCGGTCCAGGCGGGTGAGCTGATCGTCTGCGCCGGCGACTACGACTGTGACGGTGCCAGCGCGGCCAGCGTTTGCGTACTCGCTCTTCGGATGATGGGAGCGAAGGACCCTCGCTTTCTGGTCCCCGACCGGATCACGATGGGCTACGGCCTGTCTCCGAAGCTGGTCGACATGGCCACGGACCTCAAGGCAACCCTGATCATCACCGTCGACAACGGGATCTCAGCCCATGCCGGTGTGGATCACGCCAATCGCAAGGGTGCCAGCGTCGTCGTCACCGATCATCACCTTGCGCCGGAGTCCCTTCCGAGCGCGGCTGCGATCGTCAACCCCAACCAGCCCGACTGCCCGTTCCCCTCCAAGAACATGGCCGGGGTCGGGGTCATCTTTTCGACCATGCTTGCCACGCGCAGGGTGCTCCGTGAACGGGGCTGGTTCGAGACACGACCGGAGGCCAACCTGTCCTCGCTCCTGGATCTGGTGGCCATCGGCACCATCGCCGACGTCGTGAAGCTCGACTACAACAACCGCGTTCTGGTCGAGGCCGGTCTATCCCAGATGCGCAAGGGACCGCTCCGTCCCGGTCTTCAGGCCTTGTTCGAGGTGGCCAAGATCGAGCCCCAGTTCCTGGTCTCCTCGGACATTGCCTTCAAGGCAGCGCCGCGGATCAACAGTGCCGGCCGTCTCGAGCACATGTCCGCCGGCATCGAGCTCCTGTGCTGTGACGACCTGTTCCGCGCTCGCGACATCGCCGCCCAGCTGAACGAGCTGAACACGTCCCGCAAGGAGCTCCAAGCGCAGATGCAGGAACAGGCCACCGACCTGATGGTAGACATCCCCAAGGATGTCGTCGGTCTGGCGCTTCACTCCGAGCACTGGCACGAAGGCGTCGTGGGACTGGTTGCCGGCCGGATCAAGGAACAGGAGTACCGCCCGACGATCGCTTTCGCCAAAGCCCATGAACCCGGCTTGTTAAAGGGGTCTGCCCGTTCGATTCCGGGCATCCACATCCGCGACATCCTCGCGAACATCAGCGCCAAGCATCCGGGCCTCATTCCGAAAATGGGTGGCCACGCCATGGCGGCCGGGCTTTCCTGTCCGGAGCACCGCCTAGCGGAGTTCCAGCGAGCCTTCGACGCCGAATGCCGGGCGGCGGCCGACGAGGACATGCTCAAGCATGTGGTCGAGACCGACGGGCCGCTCTCCGCGGCCGACCTGAACCTGGAGACGGCCCAGCTGATCCAGTCGGGCGGCCCTTGGGGTCAGGGTTTCAGCCAGCCGCTGTTCGAAGGCCGCTTTCTGGTCAAGAAGGCGTCCCTGATGGGCAAGGAGTCCGAGCACGTCCGCTACACGCTGACCGATGGGGTCAACGAGGTGAATGCGGTCCACTTCTTCGCAGCCGAGGGCGCCCAGATGAAGGGATACCTCGATCTCGTGTACCAGCCCTCCATCAACCGCTGGCGCGGCGAAGAATCGCTGCAGCTGCTCATCGAGCACGCCGGCTAGACCTTTTCTCCCTTCATGTCCCTTCGTCTTCTTCACCCGCTGGCGCTCGCCAGCCGCGGCCTGCTGACTGTGCCCTCATCTCCACCGCTTGTTCCGGTTTCATCCAGTGGTGGGTTCATCCGATGAGAGCTCGTGCAGAGAAGTGCGCCTCCGAGTCGATCAGCGAGCGGCATCTGATGCGGGAACTCCGCAGCTTGAGAACCGCCCTACGGCACCTGACCGAGCAGAACCTGCTGTTCATCAACCAGATCGACACCACGATCGGCACCGATCGAACGATGCCGCCTGAGGTCGGCAGGAAGCTCGCTGCGTTCTGCAACGATCTGGAAATGAAGACCGACCAGGTTCGGTTCTCCAAGCTCGGCGTCGACTTCCGGGATGACGACAAGCCCGCGCTGATCAAGCGGCTTCGCGCCGGCCGCGGCGTGAAGCTGTCCTGATCGCCTGGCGGTAGACGATTCGACGAATCCTGATGGGCTGGAGTCTCCTCTTTCTGCTTTCGCGGATCAGGTCTACGATGACGCACAAATGGCGCCTTCGATTTGACGGGATACCGTCATCGAGAACCTACTGAGGATGCCCGATGAGCCTGGACGTAGTGGTTTTCGCTGGTGAGCTGGTGCTCGGGGTCCTCGCTGCCCTGCCGGTGGTCTCTGCCATCACCCGGAAGCGCTCGACGCACTTCGAGTAACCCATCCGACTCCTGCCGGATGTCGCGGCCCAAGCCCTCTCCAGAGGGCTTTTTTCGTGCCCAATGAAGAAGACCTCTCCGAAGAGAGGTCTTGGTGCTACTTCGGGATGAGATCCCAGTCCGACTGATCCGAAAGCCTGCATTTGCCGTCCAGCCCGAATGAAGTTGAAGCCCAGCTTCCATCGATGCTGCGGATGCTCGCCACGATGTTTCCGGTGTCTGTGCGGCCGGTCTGGTGCAGGAACTTCACGTTGAGGTGACCTTTCGTCCGGCTCTCAAACCGTCTTGCGAGCGATTCCTTCGAGCAGGTCTGGTGCCAGAATTCGAGGGCGGCAGCCATACCGTCCTTCAGCTTCCCGAACTGACCGATGACCTCTCCCCAGACCGTGGCCTCGTAGCGATCGCTGCCCTCCATCCGACGGACGACACCGATGTTCATCGTGCCGTAGCCATGAACTCCGTGGACCGATTCGTCGATGCTGATCAGGTGAGGCTTCCCAGCTGCAGCTTGTTTGTCCGTCATGAATCCTCCTGTGGTTGTTGACGACCAACAGGTATCCATCACGACCGTTCCGAATCTTGGTGCCCCTTGTGACCCAGAAGACAGCCACCCTACGCCCCATGTCGCCCTTGGCCATGAACCCGGCGGCCACCAGGATCATCACTGAACTGGGGCTCGATCCGTCGAAGGTCGCCTGGCTGCCTTTCACCCATCCCGGCGGCTTCGAGCCCGAGTCCGATCACTGCCACTTCAACGTGTGGGTCCAGTGGAACCGCTCCGGAGGTGAGATCCAACACGGGTGGATCATCTCCGAGGTCCCTCAAGCCGCCTTCATCGAAGCCCAGTTCCATTCTGTCTGGCGATCGCCTGATGGCTTGCTCGTCGACATCACACCGCGCTCCGATTCCGAGCTTCTCGTGCTGTTCGTGCCGGACCCCCATCGAAAGATCGCCCTGAGCGACCACGCCGGCGCGCCGGCGATCATCAGCTACGCCAACTTCAAGATGCTGCAGGGCCAGGTCATTTCAGGGATCTCGAGCATCAAGATCGTGCCCACATCCGACTTCATGTATCGGCATGGTCTTGCCAACAAGACCTAGCCAGGAAAGGCCATCTCGAGGTTGACCTACCATCGCATCGCCCCTACCCGATCGAGTTCAAAAAAAAGCCCCGGAATCCCGGGGCTTTTTCGTTCAGCCTGCTGTTACAGCAGCTTCGTCGTGATGGTCACAGACCGCGAGATGCTTCCCCCTTTCCCGGTGCAGGTCAGGGTGTAGGTCCGCGTCGGAACGAGGATGTTCGCCAGGATCGTCTGGCTTCCCGACAAGGCCTTCGATCCCGACCAGTCCGCCGGCCCGCCGCCCGTTGCCGTGCAGCTGGTCGAGTTGGTCGATGCCCAGGTCAGCGTCGAGGTCTGCAGCGTGTTGATCGTCGTCGGGCTGGCGCTCATGGTCAGCGTCGGCGGCGGGTACGCCTGGACCGTCAGGGTGGCATTGGCCGACGTCGTTCCGCCCGCACCCGTGCAGCTCAAGGTGTAGGTGTACGTGCCGGCGACACCCGGCGCCGCGGCCTGCGTGCCACTCACCGCTTTGCTACCCGTCCAGGCGCCCGATGCCGCGCAGCTTGTGGCATTGGTCGCACTCCACGTCAGCGTGCTCGACTGATCCGTGAAGATCGTGGTCGGGGTCAGGCTGAACGTCACCACCGGAAGCGGCGGCGGCGTGACCGTCACGTTGACGCTGCGGACGATTGACCCACCCGCGCCGTTGCAGGTCAGCGTGTAGACCTTGGTTCCAGCGCTGGTCGGCGTCACGGACTGCGAACCGCTGATGGCCCGGGTTCCGCTCCACTCACCCGACGCGGTGCAATCCGTCGCGTTGGCGGTGCTCCAGGTCAGGTTCGTCGATCCGCCCAGGACGTAGGTCAGCGGTGTGCCACTGAACGTCAGGGTCGGGCCCGGCGGCGGCGCGACCGTCACCGTGACCGTTGCGCTTGCCGTTCCGCCGGCGCCAGTGCAGGTCAGGCCGTAGGTCTTGCTGCCGGCGCTGGTTGGTGTCACTGACTGCGAACCCGTAATGGCCTTTGCCCCCGTCCACTCACCGGTCGCCGCGCAATCCGTCGCGTTGGTGGTGCTCCAGCTCAGGTTGGTGGAACCGCCCAGAACGTAGCTCAGCGGCGTGCCCGTGAATGTCACGGTCGGCCCCGGCGGCGGCGCCACCGTGACATTCACCGTCCTGCTGATCGACCCACCCGCACCCGTACAGGTCAGCGTGTAGGCCTTCGTGCCGGCCGAAGCCGGGGTGACCGACTGAGATCCGCTCGAGGCCTTGCTTCCTGTCCACTCACCGGATGCGTTGCAGCTGTCAGCGTTTGTGGTCGTCCAGTTCAGGGTCGTGGAACCGCCGAGGACGTAGCTCACCGGTGCGCCGGTGAAGTCCAGGGTCGGCCCAGGCGGCGGGCTTACCGTCAGGTTCGCCGATCGGCTCGTCGTCCCACCGCCACCGGTGCAGGTGATCGTGTAGGTGTAGGTGCCCGCGGTCGTCTTCGTCGTAGGCTCGCTTCCCGAGATCGCCTTCGAACCCGTCCAATCGCCCGACGCCGAGCAGCTATCGGCGTTGGTCGAATCCCATGTCACCGTGGCCGTACCACCGGCCTGAATCGGGGTCGGACTCACGCCGATCGAAACCGTCGGCGCCGGCGGCGCATTCACGGTCAGCGTCGCCGAGCGCGACACGCTGCCGCCCGTCCCGTTGCAGGTCAGGGTGTAGGTGTAGCTGCCCGCCGTCGTCGGATTGACCGTCGTGCTGCCGGTGGTCACCTGAGATCCCGTCCACGAACCCGAAGCCGAACACGTGGTCGCGTTCGTCGAGCTCCAGCTCAGTGTCGAGCTACCGCCGCTCGTGTACATGATCGGGTTGAGGCCGATGGTCAGGGTCGGTGCCGGCGGCTGGGTAACCGTCAGGTTGGCCGAGGCCGTCGTGGTGCCGCCCGATCCGTCACAGGTCAGCGTATAGGTGTAGGTGCCCGCATCTACCGGCGTCACCGCCTGCGAACCGCTCAACCCCTTTCCACCCGTCCATGCGCCCGTTGCCGAGCAGGTCGTGGCATTGGTACTGGTCCAGGTCACCTGCGACGACTGACCCTTCTCGATCGAGGTCGGCGACACGGCGATGTTCACGGTCGGCTTCGGGTCCGGCGGGTTGACCGTCACGGTCACCGAATCCGTTGCGTTGGTGGTGTCCTTGCCCAGGCAACTCAGGTCGTAGACATAGGTGCCCGTTGCCGCCGGCGTCAGCACCTGCGTGCCTGACGTACCCAACGCGCCGCTCCAGGCGCCCGATGCCGTGCAGCCCGTGGTGTTGCTGGAGATCCAGCTCAGCGCCACGGTTTCGCCCAGCTTGATGCTCTGCTTGGCCGCGGTCAGATCTGCAGTCGGCGGCGGCTGCGGATCGACCCGAAGGATCGCCGTGTTCGATGCGCTGCCACCGGCTCCCGTACAGGTCAGCGTGTAGCTGTAGCTCCCCGGCGTCGTCGGAGCCACCGGCGACACGCCCGAGGTCGACTTGGTGCCCGTCCATGCGTTCGACGCGGTGCAGCTCGTTGCGTTGGTCGACGACCAGCTCAACGTCGAGCTTCCCCCCGTCACATAGGCGGCCGGGTTGAGGCTGATCGAAACCGTGGGCGCCGGCGGCTGGGTGACCGCCACCTGGGTCGAAGCCTCTGCCGTTCCACCCGGGCCGGTGCAGCTCAGGGTGTAGGTGAAGGTCCCGGTGCTGGTCGGGGTCACAGCCTGCGAGCCGTTCACTCCCTTGCCGCCGGTCCAGTCGCCCGAGGCCACGCAGTCCGTGGCATTGGTCGAAGACCAGGTAAGGGTTGACGGGTTGCCCTGGACTACGGATGCCGGGCTCGACGCGATCGCCACTGTCGGCGGTGGGTCAGCCTGGTTCACCGTCACCACGACCTGATCGGTGGCGTTCGAACCGTCCTTGCCCGCACACGTCAAGTTGTAGGTGAAGCTGCCCGTTGCCGCCGGCGTCACGGACTGAGAGCCCGATGCCGACAAAGCCCCGCTCCACGCGCCGCTTGCGGTACAACCGGTTGTGTTGGCCGACGTCCAGTTCAGGGTGGTGCTCTGTCCCTGCTTGATCGTGAGAGCGCTGGCGCTCAGATCCGCGGTCGGTGCCGGGAATGTCACGTCAACACCGACCGTCTGCGACGCTGTGCCGCCGTCACCCGTGCAGGTGAGCGTGTAGCTGAAGCTGCCACCATCCGCGTAGCTGATGACCTGCGAGCCCGTCAGGCTTTTGCCACCCGCCCACGAGCCGGAGGCCGTGCAGCTGATCGCATCCGTCGAAGACCAGGTGAGCGTCGTGCTGTCGCCCGTGCTCACGCGCGTCGGAGCTGCCGTCAGCGTGACCGTTGGCGGCGGGACCGTCACGGTCAAACCGGCTGAAGCCGAAGCGCTACCGCCCGGGCCGCTGCAGTTCAGCACGTAGGTGTAGTTGCCGGCAACGGTCGGGGACACCGAGCTCGAGCCGCTCACACCCTTCGCGCCCGTCCACGAACCGGAAGCCGTGCAGCTGTCCGCGTTGGTCGAAGCCCATTCGATGCTCGCCGAGCTGCCCTTGAAGATGCTGCCCGGGGTGACGGTCAACGACACTTCCGGAGCCGGATCAGCTTCGCGCACCGTCAGCGTGGTCGAGCCCGTTGCCGTTCCACCATCGCCAGTGCAGGTGATGCTGTAGGTGTAGGCGCCCAGCTCCGTCGGCGTCACCGTCATCGAGCCGTCGGCCGTCTTCGTTCCTTCCCAGGCGCCGGCCGCCACGCAATCACGGGCGTCCGTCGAATCCCAGGTGATCGTCGATGACTGACCGATCTGGATCGTGTTCGGCAGGGCGGTGATCGTGACCTTCGGCTGCGCCGGATTCACCTTGAGCGCCACCGTCTTCGTCACTTCGCCACCATCGCCGGTGCAACGCATCGTGTAGTTGTACGTGCCGGCAATAGTCGGGCTGACCGGCTGCGATCCGTTGCCCGCCTTGCTTCCGTTCCAGGCGCCAGAAGCCGTGCAGGCCGTGACGTTGGTGCTCGACCAGGACAGCGTGGCGCTATTCGGAATCGAGATGGTTGAAGGGGTCACCGTGAAGTTCAGCGTCGGCGCTGGTGGCGTCACCGTCACCGTCGCGTTTGCCGACGCAGTGCCGCCAACGCCCGTGCAGGTCAGCGTGTAGACGTAGGTGCCTGCATCCGTCGGGGTCACCAGCTGACTGCCGCTCAGGCTCTTGCCGCCGCTCCACGAACCCGTGGCCGAGCAGCTGGTCGCTTCCTTGGAGGTCCAGGCGAGCGTCGAACTGCCGCCAACGATGAAGGTGGTCGGAGATGCCGTCAGCGTGACCGTGGGCGGGATCTGGGCCACGGTCAGGGTTGCCGAGTCGGTGGCCGTGCCGCCGCCACCGGTGCAGGTGATCGTGTAAGTGTAGGTGCCCTCCGTCGCATGTGAGACCTGCACTGCCCCCGAGATCGCCTTGTCGCCGGTCCACGCGCCAGATGCCGTGCAGCTCGTCGTGTCGGTCGAGGTCCAGGTCAGGTTCGCGGTCGCATTCAAGTTCACCGCCGTGGGTGCGACCACGAGGTCAACGGTCGGCGGCTTCGGCGGTTCGGTGACCGTCAGCGTCGCGGCCTGGCTGACCGATCCCGTTGAACCCGTGCAAGTCAGCGTGTAGGTGTAGCTGCCGACATTCGGCGGGGTGAAGGCTTCATTGCCAGTCAGCTGCTTGATGCCCGACCAGGCGCCGGAGGCCGTACAGCTCGTGGCATTGGTCGTCGACCAGGACAGCGTACTGGTCTTGCCCTTGGCCACCGAAGTGGGGTTCAGGCTCATGGTGATCGTCGGCGGCAGGAGGTCTTCCTCGAGCCGGGCCACGAACGCATCCAGATCGCCCCCGAAGGTCGCCTGGACAGCCTGGGAAACCGGGAAGCCGCCGCCGGTCTGCCCGGTGACGTAGATCAGGCCTTTGCCGGTGACCGAGAAGGCCGCGATGTCCGCGATGTAGTCCGCGCCCACGCCGCCGAGATAGGTTGCCCAGTCGGTCGCGAAGCCTGATGCGGTACGGATCTTCACCACGGCGCCATCCGCGCCGCCGCCGCCGTAGGAGCCCTGGGACGCATTGAGCAGGCGGAAATTGCCGCTGGTGTAGCCGCCGACAATGATGCTGTTGCCCTTGTCTGCCGCGATCGACGTTCCGATGTCCTGCAGCGAACCACCGTAGTAGGACGCGAACTGGCGGGTCGCTCCATCGCCGCTGATGCGGTAGATGAACATGTCCGTCGAGCCGCCGTAGGAGGCCTGCACAGGGCTCTGGGTCGGGAACTGGCCATCGGTCAGGCCCGTGGCCAGGATGTTGCCGTTCAGATCCACGCCCACGCCGCGGCCTTCATCACGCCGGCTGCCGCCGATATAGGTCGACCACAGCGCCGCGGTGCCGGTGGTGTTGAGCTTGGTCAGGAAGGCATCGCTGACGCCGCCGCCAAAGGTCGCCTGCACCGGAAACACGGTCGGGTAGCCGCCATCGGTGGTGCCGAGAATGACGGGGTTGCCCGAGCCATCGATCGCCATGCTTTCCACGACGTCGTACTGCGCACCGCCGATGTACGTCGCCCACAGCTTGGCGCTGCCGGCGGAGTTGAACTTCGCGACGTAACCATCGCCGCCACCCGGCGCGGTCATGATGTAGCCGTTGGCCGTCGGGAACATGTCGTCGACGTTGCCGGCCACGATCACGCTGCCGGCCGCATCCACGCCGACATCGACGACGAACTCCGAGAACGGTCCACCCAGATAGGTCGACCAGAGCAGACTGGCTCCGTTCGACGACAGCTTGGCGATGAACGCGTCCGTCGCTCCTCCGTGGACCATCTGAGCGCCGCCGGCGACCGGGAAGCCGCCATCAGTGCTGCCGGCGACGACCACGTTGTTGTTCGCATCCACCGCAACCGCAGAAGCCTCGTCCAGGCCGGTCCCACCCAGGTAGGTGGACCAAGCGATCGCCGTGCCTGCGCTGTTGAGCTTGGTGATGAAGGCGTCGGTGCCGCCCAGCTCCGGGTCATCGCCCGAACCCGGCTGCACGGCGCCGGCCGTCGTCGGGATCGTGCTCGTCGTGTAACCGACGAAGATCGGCGAGCCGCTACTGTCGACCGCGATGCTGGTGCTGTCATCCGTGCCCGGCCCACCGAAGTAGGTGGCGTAGCTCAGGACCGGATCGATCACCAGCATCTGGGAACGATCGAACGCGCCCAGCTTGAAGGAGACCTCCTGCGCTTTCGTGTCCAGCTTGAATGCGGCTGTCACCGCTTTCCGCTTTCCTCCGATTTCCTGATAGGCGATCGGCGCCTTCTGCACGATCTGGCCACCCGGCACCGTCATCACCAGGTTGCCCGAGCCATCGAGCTTCGCCCGCTGGATGCCTTCCAGACGGAACTTGATCTGGCCAGTATCTGCACCCGGCTCGACGATGAAGTCGTACTCGAGCTCGTTCCCCTTGCCGTAGTAGGCGAGGTCGATGCCGCGGTAAACCTCGTCGAACTCGACGCGCTGGTACTGGGGCACCTTCGTGCGCCAGGTCTTCGGGTCTGCCGACGGGATGTAGTTGCTGTAGCTGGCCAGTTTCCCTTCGGCGTTGCCGCTGGCTTCCGCGTTGGCCCCGACCAGGCGGGTGACCACCCGGGCTTCCGGCTGCCGCTGGTGCTTGCCGCCGGCTCGAACTTCGTCCGGCCGACGAAGCCGGATCACGGTCGCATCCGGGCTGATCTCGATGCTGTGACCCGCCCCCCTCACGAGGTAGTCGGTCGAGACTCGCGCCTGGCCGACGTTGGGCTCGAAGGCGAGAGAAGGCTGGAAGGATGTGGCCCTGGCACCCCCGGATGCCATGGACCACGCTGAGGTGCTGGCCGCCGCCATAGCGATGGCCGCGACTGCACGGATGGATGTGCGCATGTGAACTCCCCTGAGAAACTGGCGCAGAACGGTATCTGCGACGCCGTGTTCTCAAATCGGGGCTTTCCCAGTCGCGGCCGCGTTCATCCGCCGCAACGAAAAAAGGCCAACGCACATGGCGTCAGCCCATCTCCGTCAGCCCTTGGCTGGGAAGTCCGACCAGCCTACTGCAGCCCGAACCGACCCCACAAGCCTGTTTCCTACCGCAGCAGATCGTTCATGTAGTCGTTCTCCGGCGAGCTCTCCTGACCCGTCTGCTTCGGCTTGTTCTTCGGCTTCGGCTTCGGAGCGCCCGCCGGCGGGTTGGAAGGCGCACCAGCAGAGCCGGCCGCAGCGGGCTTTGGTTTCGGGGACTGCTGAACGGAGGATTCTGACCGCGGCTCCCGGGGAGGCTCTGCTGGTTTCACCGGTGCCGCTTCCGGCGGTTCCGCGACTTCAGGCGCGGGTGGAATCGTCTCCGCAGCAGGAGACGGCTCCACGGCGACATCCGCAGCTTCTCTGGCCACGAGATCCGCTGGCCTTGGCGGCCGCTCCGGAGAGGCCTCAGGCTCGCTCACTGCTTCTTTGGCCCCTTCCCCTGCGCCCTCGCTCACCGCGGGAGCTGGCACCTCAACCTTCGGCTCCACCTTCTTCTCACCCTTCGCCGGCCCCTTCGGCTTGTCGGCGCGGTCGAGACCTCCGTCCATTTCTTCGCGGGTAAGCAGCTTGGGCCCTTCAGCCTTCGGCTTCTGATAGCCGCCAGAGGACGGCTGGTGCGGACGGTGGGGCCCGATCGCGAAACCGAGATCCTTCTGCGGCGTCCTTGCCAGTACGTCCGCATCGGTGACGTCGATGATGATCATGCCGTTCAGGACCTTGTTTCCCGAAAGGACGTCCCACAACGGCATTTCCGGCTGACACTCCATCTCGACGGGTGGCGGCCCCGGGTCCTCGTTGCTCTTGTGGAACTTCGTATAGCAGCGCGCTTTCGTCACAAGCCAGCCTTTCTGCTTGAACGCCTCGAGCAGATGCCAGGTAAACGGGGCGATGGTCTTAGGCCCACGGTAAGTTCCGCCAAGCGCTGCATGGTGCTCGTCGGAGAGCGCTTCGCTCATCACGTAGTCACGCATCTTGGCTTCGGAGATGTACAGGCGCTTGTTGTACTGCCAGACCATACCCTTCGTGCCAGGCGGAACACCTTGGTAGTAGAAAGGCATGGTGGGTAGCGCCTTCAGGAAGGCTTGCAGGCAGAACCCCGGCAGATCCCCGATCTCGCTGAGCACCACTTTCTTCTCGGCAGCCGTCTGCACACCATCGGCATCCCGAAGCGCCGTCACGAGCTCGACCACGCGCCGGCGGAACGTCGGGTTGTCGTACAGCGGGTGCCTGAAGTCGCTGGCCATTGACTTGCGGACCATCGGATCGATTTCCGATGCCGGGATGCTGGTGTCGATGCCGGGAATCATGTTCGGCGAGTGCTCGTTCTTCACCGCCAGTCGGATCGCTTCGCGCTGGTCGAGCGGCAGGCGCCCCCAGGCCGGCAGCACCGCCAGCATGCGGGCCGATTCCTGAGCGTGCATCTTCACCCGCTCCCAGGAGCCGTCAGGCCCCTTGATGAACGACGTGATCTTGCCCATGTCGTGAGCAGCCGCGGCCAGGACGTGATCCGCGGTGAAGACCTCCCTCGACATGATGGTCTCGACGACCCCGAGGGTGTGCTCATGCAGGCTGACCGTGCCGTGACCAGCGCCGACATAGGCACCGGGATGCGCAGCCAGCGTGCCGAGGATCTCCTCGAGTAGCGCGTCTTCATCCTTCGTCAGCTTGATCCCCTTCAGGGTCAACTTCATTCGCTTCCGGGGAAGCTGCTCCGGTACTGGCAGCGGGCCGATCGTGACGCCCAGACTCCTCCAGGACCCGGAAGCGTTCTTGCGACGGCGGCGGTGCCGGAGGAACAGGAAGATGACCAAGGTGGTCAGCACGACTCCTACCGCGGCCGCAATCAGCCAGGCCTTCAGAATCTTGAGGCTCCATGCCTCGAGGAACACCTTCTGGGTCTCCTCCAGTTGCAGGAAGTTCAGCGACCCCTTCTTCGGGATCACCTCCGGCCGCATGAATTCCGGCAGGCCGACAAGCAGCCCGATCAGGTCGTTCGGTGGTAGCAGCATCAGCCACAGCAGGGCGGCCGAGCCGTAGAAGATCACCAGCGCGGTGATCGACTTGAGCAGTGAATTGTTCATGGTCGACGGTATCCGCCTGCCGCCGGACCCTTCGCTGTGTACCCCATCGCCACCTCCCGGATACCGCCTTTCCGGTCAACACGGGCAATCGCCCAGGAGGTGTCACATGCGCCACGTCGTTCTGTGTCTGCTGATCGCGGTTCTGTCGAATCCGGTTTTCGCTTCCCAGGAAACCGACAGCATCACCCAGGAGTGCCGTCGTCTCGCGAAACGTCACGGGATCAAGGTTCGGGCCAAGATCGAGGTCAAGATCGCTGCCGTCCGCGCCGCCGACCGTTTCGATCGCGCTGACGATCTCGACAAGGCCCTCAGCAATCTGGCCAAGGCCTGCGGCGAACTTCGCCTCGAATCAGCATCCCGGTAGCCGTTCTCAAGACCTCTCTTCGGAGAGGTCTTTTCACTTCCCGGTCCTTCGGCCGAATCCCTTCCCCCGAGATACCGCCCCTCCCGTCAACCAAGAGCCCTAACCGGCAAGGAGGTGCAGTGTGAAGATCGTGCAAAACCTGGTTCAGCGGACCCCCGAATGGCATGAGTTCCGTGCTGAAGGCATCGGCGGTTCCGAGATCGCGGCCGTACTCGGGATGTCTCCGTTCAAGACGCCGCTTCAGGTGTTCCTCGAGAAAACGGGTGCGATCGATCCCCCGGATCTGTCGAAAAACCCGAATGTGCGCCGTGGCATCCGCTACGAAGACCACATCGCCGACGTTGTTCTGCGCCATTTCGGGCAGGTCGGAACCCCGCTGTGCGGCATCCATGAGGAACATCCGTTCCTCCGTGTGTCGTTCGATATGGTCACCGACGAACTGATCATCGAGATCAAGTCGCCGAGTGACAAGCAGTGGGCCTGGGTCGTCGAAAACGGACCGCATCCGTACTACGTCGTGCAGGTGCAGTACCAGATGATCGTTGCCGAAAAGCTCGGCCTTCCCGGCAAGCTCGTGTACTGGCGTGAAGTCGAAAATCCGGACGGCACCAAGCGTGAAGAAGTGCTCATCTTCGATGTCACCCTTGAAGCCGATCGCCGGCTCGAGATCATCGAAGCAGCTCGTGCCTTCATGGACCTGCTGGACCGCGGCGTCCCTCCTCCGGCCGATCCCGAACGGGACGTTCTGACCGAAGGCGAGATGTCCGATGAGCAGATCGAGGTGTGGCGTGCGGTTGCTGCGCTCTCGAAGAAGCGTGAAGGTCGCTATGCCAAGCTCAAGGCGATTCAGGCCAAGCTCGACAAGGCGGATGAAGAGGATCAGAAGAAGCTCCTCGACATCATCGGTGTGCGCTTCTCGGGTTCCGGCTCCGGCATCCGCTTCACGCGGTTCTGGAAGTCGGGCACCGTCGACTACAACAAGGCGCTCACTGTCCTGGCTCCGGAAACGAAGCCGTCCGACCTCGATCCCTTCCGCAAGAAGGGCAACTGGCAGACCCGACTGACCGTCGAGAAGCCGCCCAAGGAAAAGGCTGTCAAGAAGGCCGCCTGACCGCTGTAGCTGAACCAGAAACCTCTCTTCGGAGAGGTTTCCTTTTTGGGGCCTCCGGAATTCATTGCCGCCGCGAATCCACGCCCGGTCCCGGATGCTCCCCGCTGGGGCGCTACCCACCCCTCTTGGGGCCCCTTCCGAGAATCGCTCGATTTTGGTAGAATCGAACGAAATCAGCAGGAGCCGCCATGAACGCAAAATCCTCCAACATGTCGAGCGTCCCGGTTGCCATCGTCGACGCGACCAAGCTCAAGATGAGCCTGGGCACCATCTTCGATCGGGTCCTCACCGAGGACCTCAAGATCACGAAGCACGGCAATCCTCAGGCCGTGGTCATGTCCGTTGAGCGCTACGAGCGTCTGAGTCGCCTGGAGCCCGTCGATGTCGTCGCTCTGGAAACGCTTCGTGCGGAATTCGACGTAATGTACGCCAACATGCAGACCCGCAAGCAGGAAGCGGCCATGAATGGGCTGATGGACGCCGACGAGGACGACATCACCTCGTTTCTCGGCCAGCACTACGAAGCCAACCCCGTCCCGCCCATGGCGAAGGAAACCGCTGCCGCAACGGGCTCCAAGCCGTCGAAGCGTCCCCCTGTTTCGATCAAATATGCAATGCCGGGGTCTGGCGCTTTGGCTTCCTACGAGGTCATCAGCCCCTCAGGACGTGACATCAAGGTGCTCGCCGAAAGATCCAAGAGGGAGCGGCTAGTGGCAGCAGCCCTTACCAAATCCGTCCTCGGTAGCTCAGGCCGGCCGGCCAAGCCCGCGGCCACCATGGTCAAGGCCCGGCCCACCCAGAAGAAGGGTGCGAAGTGATTGCACGCGGCAAAGGGCACATCCTTGTGGGGGCCGGGACCAACGGCGCCGGCAAGAGCAGCATCGTGCAGCCCTACCTGACCAAGGAGGGCGAGTACTTCAATCCTGACCAGTACACCAGCGGCCTGGTTGCCGCTGGCATGCCGCTTCAGGAAGCCAATCCGGCGGCCTGGAAGTACGGGTACGAAACCCTTCAGCGCACCATCGATGAAGGCGGCCGTTATGCCTTTGAGACCACGCTGGGTGCCAAGACGATCCCGTTCGAGCTGATGCGCGCTCTCGCGATGGGCTGCAAGCTCGACCTGTTCTTCGTGGGCCTGTCCAGCGTGGAGCTCCACCTTCAACGCGTGGCCGAGCGCGTTCGCCGCGGCGGGCACGACATTCCGGAAGCGAAGGTTCGCGAACGGTACGACAACAGCCGCAACAACCTCCTCCAGTTCATCGGAACCGCGGCCAACATGCGCGTCTGGGACAACAGTGCCCAGACCACGGACGGCAGGCCCAACCCGATCGAGATCTTCTCGATCAAGAATCGGACGCTTCATCTGGGCAAGCACATGACCCTTGCGCAGGTCCCTGACTGGGCCAAGCCGCTGCTCGCCCGGGCCATCAAGATGGTCAAGAGCGACCTCGACGTCTAAGCGTTCGTGGCAATGCCTCCGGGCGAGATACCTGTTGGTGGTCAACAACAGGGCTCTTGCCCAGGAGGTGTCACATGCAGCATATCGATCTGGTTGTCGCTCAGATGCGGAAGGTCGCCGACAGCAACGGGCTTCTTGTTGCCTATGGCGAAGATCTCACCGTTCACGACCGCAACATCCTCATCAAGATGGATGGTTGGCGCTCCTTCGGTTGGGTCGTCAGCAAGACTTCGAGCGACATCTATCCCCTGGGTCTTCACCAGCAGTTCCACCAGGATCTGATCGACATCGCCGATGTTCGCGGTCCCAATGGCGCGCGTTTCTTCTGGATCAACCCGGAACGCGCCAAGCATGACGGTGGCGACATCATCGTTCCGGTCACGAAGGATGCTTTCGTCCGTTCCGTCCGGAGCACCACCCCTTACCGCTACGAACGCGGTCAGGTCTTCACGCCGTCGGGATCGCTCGCGGCCAGGCTGAACATGAAGTACGAGTACGTTTTCAGGGAGTGCCTCTGGCGCTGCGACTTCACCCTGCAACCGGTCATGCCCGGCTTCCGTTACAGCTGGGGCGTGCAGTTGGCAGTCCGTGAAGCCGTTGCAACCCATGGCCTCTTCACCCGCGTTTACGACTCTGCAGAAGAGGTTATCCCGGGAACCAAAGCTGCCTGATGCACAAGACCTCTCTTCGGAGAGGTCTTTTTTTGGGGCATCCGTTCAGCCTCATTTGCGACGGATACCGTTCGTGCATGAGTGACACGAACCTCCGCGGGCTGCTCAGTACGACCTCCTCCCTGATGATGGAGGTCTCGATCATGCTGACCCTTTTTTCAGCGCTGATCCACTGGGGCAATCTTCAATTCGCCCCACATGCCATCGCGGTGATGGTCTTGGCATTTTCCGTCACCCTCTGGATCGGCATCGAGCTGTACCGGTTCAGGGAGCGAAAGGTTGCTCAATCCAGCCACACCCTCAAGCATCGGTGGCTTGAAGCGATCTGCCTCCTGTGCATGACAGCCTCTGTCTGCTTTTCCCTTCTCACGCTTCTCTAGGCCCTTCTGGGCATGCCAGATTTTCTCTGGGCGGCCGGCATCCTGTATCTGGTGGTCTCGGTCGGCTCCTGGTCACTAAGCCGCATGGGAACGGTCCTGGTGAAAGCCAGCCGGCAGGTCTTCGGGCGCCGGCTGACCCTGCTGCTGATCGATTCACCGTCGATCCTGCTCCACGAGCTTTGCCACCTCGCTGTGGCCATCGTTTTCGGCCATCGGGTGACCGAGGTCAACCTCAAAGGGGTCTTCATCCCTGGCGCCGCCTCGCATGTGTCGACCCTCTACAACCCGCGAAAAATCTTCCAGCGGCTGGGGCTGTCGATGATGGCGCTTGCGCCAATCGCATTGCCGATGCTCTTCCTGATGTTGGTCGTGGTCGATGCCTATGGCTTCCCTGAGCGGGGCCACGCTGTCGAGTGGGCCCGCTCGCTTGTCACCGGCGCACCCAAGGCATCCGACCTGCCGCTGCTGCTCGGGATTCTCTACCTGCACCTGCTGATCTCCGCGACCATGCGCCTCTCTTGGCAGGACTGGTTCGAGTTCGCCCGCGGCAGCTTGAGCTGGGTGGCGCTGCTCGTGCTGGTTGCCGCCCTGTTCTACCGGTCAGGACCGCCCTGGTTCTGGGGGCCCACGGTCCTGATCGCGAGCTGCTTCGCGATCGCCATGATCACCAAGGCGATCGTCCTGGCGGTTCTGCTGCCGGCCGCCCTGGTCAGGCGAATGATCTTCGGCAACCCGGTCGGTACCTGATAACGCCTCCGCTGGGATACCCTCAGGGTGTCAACAATCCAAGGAGCGCGTCATGTCTGATCAGGCCTTTTGCATCATCGCAATTCTGCTTCTCATTGGTGTCCTGGTGTTCGCCCGCATTGCCTACGTCATCGGCAAGCAGGATCTCATCGCTCAGAACAAGAAAGCTGCTGAAAAGCAGGCCAAGTTCGTCGTTGAGATGGAGGCTTACCAAAAGTCTCAGAAGAAGCCGCACATGCACGAAGAACCGAAGTTCAAGCCGGAACCATTCGTCTGGTCAAGACTTTTTAATTTGTGCATCGGAATCACCTTCGGGTTTCTGATTGCGTTCTCAGCCTTCACGCTCAATTTCTGAACGGCTGCATTCCAAAACCTCTCTTCGGAGAGGTTTTTTTATGCCTGCGGAAACCTCAGATCTCGACTGCTTCCGATGCCCAGCTCGCGGACGGCGCGACTGCCGCCTCGTACGATCGCTCCATGCCTTCGCAATAGGCGTCGAGCCATTCCAGGGTCAGCTGCAGCTCTTGCGACAGCTTGGGTGACCAGGCTTCTCGCACAACCCGGGCGATCACCGTCGGGAACACCATCGGCCCGTTCATCTTCATGAGCCGCACCGACTTGGCGAAGTAGGTCTCAGCGTAGGTTGTCTGAGGAAGATGGGGTTCAACCAGCTCCCAGCGGCCGATCTCGTCGTAGCCGATGTCTCCCAGCAGGAACATGTGCGTCGTCGCGCTCATGACGACCAACTCGATCAAGGCCAGCTTGCGGACATGGAATCGGTCCTGGTCGACCGCATCCTCGAACGACCGACCTTTGATGGTCATGCCCAGCTCGAACACCTGGGCCGCCCGCTTGCCGATCATCGACCGGGGTAGCTCTTCGCCCCTGCGCTCCTTCACGAAGCAATTCAGCAACGAAAGGCCGGTCGATTCAGCAGTCTTGCTGAGGTAGGAAGCGCTCGTGTCGCCGGCCGCAACCCGATGGCCCCAGTCCTCGACATCCGCCATCGCTTTTCGCGTGCGGTCGATGTTGTGCTCGAGGTAGGCCGTCTCGAGTACGGTCCCGAGTTCCCTCGACACGATCGGGGCATAGGAGGGACTCTGTTCAAGCCTCGGGAACAACTTGTCCGGCCAGTCCCGCTGCTTGACGAATTCCGGGTCCATTCGGGCCGTTACCGAAGCCAGCAGTGCTCCGACGCCCAAGGCGCTGAAGGGATGGGTTCCGAACAAGCCATGCTCGCCCCGCAATACCTGGGCGACGTTCAAGGCCTGCTTGATGTTCAGCACGAGCCGGCTGAGGTGGCGTTCTTCGCGACGGTCTTCCATGTACCACGGTATCCCGCGCTTTCGACCTCGAAACGACAGTTCTGACCGCTTCTCTTGTGGTCGTTCGCCTCTCCAACCACAACCCCTTGTGGTTATTTTTCAAGAAACTTGCGTTAGGGAATCTCTGAATATCCCGCGCGCAATAGAGTCATGGGCTGTGAATCTCGGCCGAAGCCGTTGAATTGGCGATT
>JAANSK020000023.1:0-29905 GCA_011763485.2 Isoetes engelmannii
ATTTTTTTTTTATATAACACAAACCATTACATCCAACAATTCTAAATTAAATTCCCCCTAAAACCCCCTTTGGTTTGCGTGCATATTCACACGGGGGGATGACGTAGGGCAGCGAGAGCCTCTTTTATACCCCTAAAACAGTTTAACACATGTATGAAATCAACACCACTGAGTATAATACCTCAAACCTTATAGTATTTTGTAATTCTTGTTATACAGTATAAGAAAATTTGTACGAGCATACCCCACAAACAAGGATCGCTACCTATGGTCCAAATCAAGGCATAAGTCGTGAATATGTCCATCCAACAGCTCTCGTTGCCCGGAGTCACCCCCTGTGTGAATATGCACCCAAACCTTCCGCGCATATTGGACGAACAAAAAGATCGATCCCAACGGTTGCTAACAGATGCCCAACTTGCTGATCTGTGGCATGATCGTGCCAGGAGACTACAAGTAGAGATGCGGCAGCTATTCAACTTATTGAGGGCACTTCCAGTTTTTGACCACCAGGATCTTGTGAAAAAGGCTTACTTTGACCTTCGGTGTCTCAATATGTTTCTGAGGGAGTTTTGGCTACGGAGGCAATGGCTAGGTTGTTGATCTATGTTATGATCATGTTG
Organism: Isoetes engelmannii; assembly: GCA_011763485.2. Classification (NCBI taxonomy): domain Eukaryota; kingdom Viridiplantae; phylum Streptophyta; class Lycopodiopsida; order Isoetales; family Isoetaceae; genus Isoetes; species Isoetes engelmannii. Next base: position 624 of record JAANSK020000023.1, read on the forward strand.
GTAGACTGCAAGCAGAGATGCGGCAGCTGTTTAACATATTGGTGGCACTTCCAGTTTTTGAACACCAGGATCTCTTGTTGGAGGCTCACTCAAACTGACCTTGAAGCTCCTACCATGTACTACGGTAGTACATGGTCTACCATGATCGACCATGGTCTACCTTTAAGCCTCCAACAAGAGATCAGTGCAAATGTATGCTTCATTACATTTATAAAATATAACCCTCTCTTTTTTTTTTAGTGGATGTACTATACTATAGAGTATATACATGTGTTTCTTGCTTGTTCATTTGCATGGGATTAGCCCCCTGGTATAATGTAGGGCCCTTTGGGGCCCCGCATTATGCAAGATGAAGCATTTTGGTGCCGAATTCATGTCGGTGGGGTTCAAATCCCCATGCTTCATAGGGTCTTCTCTAGTTGTTTTCTCATAGTCATTTTCTCATCCCAGAACTACGCAGCAGGTAGTTGGCCATAGCTTCCACCATCATTCTGTCATGAAAGGGAATTTTGCACAAAACAGACAAAAAAGGGCTTGAAAAAATTATTTCACTTTACAAAATGACCCAAAAAAAAATGATGCCAATTCGCTTACGCGAATAAAAGTACGCGTAAGCGAAATGTGTAGTTCGCGTAAGTGGAGCAAAAAGTGGTTCGCGTAGTTCGCTTACGCGAAAATGTATTCACGTAAACGAACTCGAAGCTTCGCTTACGCGAAATTTTTTTGGGCCGGATTTTTTTTTTAGCCGTATTTTTAACGTTTTATACTTAAAAAAGTTGTCGTATCATACATAAAATACGTTTGGCATATAATACGTATTAAGTATTGAACCTATCCCTGCTTTCTGCCATTCTTCATACCTGTATTCTCAAAGGGCTTCTTCCAATTTGAAGGCTTCTTATTCATGAACATGGCCACTGAGGACTGATCTCCTTCTTTCATCTGGCGCTCATGTTCAAGCAATGATGCTATAACCTGTTCAAGAGACAAGCCTTCTACTATCTGTAAGGTTGTGACTACATGAGCATATGACGGTGGAAGACTATGATAGAGAACTGCTTTGGCATCATCATCTGTGACCTCTGCTTTGATCCCTGCTAGCTGATTCAAAAGTGATCTTAACTGGCTTATGTTTTGCAAGACTCCCTCCTTCCTCCATGCGCAATTCAAGTAACTACCGCTTCAAAAGAACCTTTGAATGTTTGGTCTGAGCACCAAATATCTTCTCTAATGCTTCCCAAACTTCCTTGGCAGATTTTGAAAAATTCACATGATGGATATGGACATCTCTTAAACCGAGACCAATCATTGCCATAGCCTTTCTATCCTTCACCTTCCACTTGACTAAATCTGCTGCTTCAGAAGGCTTCTTCTCCGTATCATCCACAACTCCAAATAGATCCTTCTCAATCAGGTGGAATTTAATTTTTACTTGCCAGGTATGAAAATTTCTTCCATTAAAATTTTCTATTACATATTTTCCTCCAGGAACTGTCTCCATCTTAATTCCTTAGAGTAAACCCTGAATTAATGATGTAGCAATAGACTGGAACAAAATACCTCTTCCCGCTTCACTTGAATGTCAATCTCTGGAAGACAGATTTGCGGATGATTCTAGTGCGCTGGGCCTGCTCCAATTTGCATTGTGCAATCCTTGATTTACCCCGGCAATTACCCACTGCACCCTGAGAGATTTAAGAAGCTTCTTCTGCCGCTGCAATCGCTGCTTTCCCAGCTTCCCTGCTCTGATACCATAAAGAATTTATGTGGTGGGAATAGGTAGATGGTTTTGTATTGAATAGACAACAAAAATTCAGAAATGTTTAACTAACAGTCACGCCCTTTTGGGCTGACGTGGATTATGCTGATCTGGCAGGCATATAGTTATTCTTTGAGAGACGGCCGTCGTCCATATCCACTACCTTCTGGAAATAGACTGTGTCTATCAAGGGCAGCCCTCTGCAAGGGTAAGAAACCTGTTTCTTGCAGTAGGATTTAATATGGGACTATAGATTTCACTCCATTCCAAGTCATTCCCTTTATAAGTCATTCCAAGTGGCAAGGGACACCACTGGGCCCAAACTTTGACCCCCTACAAAAGAATGGGTTCCACCAATACCTTGACCAGATGTGACTGATGGCCCCAATCATATAGTTCATATATTGCAAACATTGGAAGGCCACACTACTTTTATTGCTTCAATTTCGCCATAATATAAAAAGTTAAAAGAAGTATATGGCAAGATCATGAAGCAATTCATGATAATGAAGAAACAAATAACATTGATGTTATTGTCACAAGTGAAAGTAAACATGTGGATGAGATCATATACAAGAAGATTTACATATTTGATTCATACTAATTGCAATTCGACTTGAAATAAATTTTAGTGCTACTTATCCAAAATGGTAGTCATGGGATTTCTATTACAACAACTGAATCTAGCATTATGTGCCATGAGTGTCCAAAAGCCTTATAGATAGGACTATTTGACCAACATGGGTTGATGCCAAAATGGTAATCATGGGAGTGCTATTACAACAACTGAATCAAGCATTATGCGCCATGAATGTCCAAAAGCCTTATAGGTAGGACTCTTGACCAACATGGGCTGCACACAAAACTAGACCTTTCTGAGAAGAACAGATTCTACAGTAATACCGGGGCCATAGCCAATGGCAACACCGTATTCATTGTTGAAGCCATTTTGCCTGAGCTGATGAATGACAAATAAGAGGGCAGCACTACTGAGGTTACCATAAGAAGCAAGGACTTCTTTACTGGCCCCGAGTTTGGACTCATCAAGCCCTAATTTCTTTTCCAACTTGTTGAGAGCATCAGCAGTGCCAGGATGGATAGCCCAGAAGAGGTCATTAGTAGAGGGTTTCGTCTCAAAGGGGGCCAAGAGCTTAGACACTATACCTTCAACATTGTGGCAAAGGAGGGAAGGAATATCCTTAACATATTTGTAGTATAGGCCCTCCTCTCTAATATGGGCCAAGAGGGCGCCATCACTGTCTGGAAGAATGGTTTGGAAAGTAGAGCAGATTTCTAAGATGGGTTTTTCAACACCCTCTAGGGGGTCACTTCCAACAACAAAGACAGCAACTCCATCTCCAAGAAGGGCTGAAGAAATAAGGCCATCAGGGTGCCTTTCATGAGGAGCAAGGAATGTGTATGCTGTAATTTCACTGCACACTACCAGAACCCTGGCCCCCTTGTTATTCTCAGCCAGATCCTTTGCAACCCTCAGAGCTGCAGCCCCTGCATACCCATCTTGATGGTACATCATCACCCTGTTTGTCTCCAAAGATAAACCCAATAATTTAATCAGAGTTAGTTCTATCCCTGGTGCCTTCAATCCGCTCATCGCAGAGCAGACTACATGTGTAATCTTATCTTTAGACTGCCCCCATTCGGCTATGGCCTTTACAGCAGCCTCTTTTGCAAGCTTGGGTACTTCTACAAACGCAAAATCTTGCCTTACATCCAATGATCTTTCTCCCGCAGTGCAGAGTGACGGATTTGCCTTCAGAATCTCCTCGGTCAAGGCAAAATGCCTCTTCTTAATCCCTGATTCCTCACCTGCAATATACCCAATAACCCAATTAGCATTTCAACACAGGAAATTATGAAAGGGGATGCGATACAGACTACAGAGCAATTGAAGGCTTACATATTTGACGAAATTTATTCTTGAGCTCGGTTTTGTGGTCGGAATTTGTGATGCCGAATAAGAAATCAGGGTATTTAGTCTGCTCAATTACAGTAGTTGGATTGGCAGTGGCCATAGCCAGGATTGAGGTGGTGCCATCTGCTCTATTCTCTGCTCTGCAAAATTGGGGAGCCATAGCTAAGAAATTGGAGTTTGCCGAAGCTGTCTGGTAAGTAAAGTGTGAGAAATCTTAGCAGCAGAGGGCGATGGTACAGAATAGAAAGGCCGTTCTTTTATAATCTATCATTCACCAAACTGTATTCTGCACCCGATAGTCAAACGATTGACTACCACATACGACTTTTTCCAGGCCTGGAAATCAGACTTAGCCCATCTTCTCTTTCCACCACGTTAATGTGCACGTTCCCTTTCTACGAGTCAATTCAATTTGAATGACTTTACATACATGAGGTCAAAAATCTCTTTCTTTTTTAACACATGATCCATGATTTTGTTGCAAAGTTGTTCCAACTTCAAGCATCATCCATTTCAGTTTGTTGAAGGTGCTTTAGGAGTTGTCTTTAACGGGTAGGATTCATGATCCACTCCATCTCCACCGTTGGTGCCAACCCTATGACAGGCCGGAATTAGCTCCAACTTGATTCTAAATCCCTGGAGTTGCTTTGGTTTCAGCTATGTGTGCTGATAATCTTGCTCTGGGCATGATGGTCCAGCTGTGGTTGCCATAAGCCTGCTTTGGTGTGATACTCTTGCTCTGGGTATAGGCTTGGGTGGGGCAATCCAGTTATGGCATGTAAGATTGGGTGATCCTGCCGGTTAAAGGGGTCAACCGCCCCTGTAACAGCCACATAGGGATGGTTAACCCCTTCATACACCCAAGAGTAAATTTTTTTGCCGGCGTTCCTTATGTGTCAATGGTGCCTCCTGACACATAAGAATGCCAACAAAAATTTCATTCTTGAAACCTGAATGTCATGGTGTTTGCAATTTTGGTGTCTAAATGCAGGTAAAGAATCCATAGATGCAGTAAAAACATATCGGAATGCATGGTAAATGGCAAAATCGATATTAGAATGCAAGTAAAACAGCCTTAATGTAAGTAAAAGAGAAAACGCAGCTCAAGGGCAACATTGACAGAAAGAAAATTGGCCATGTGACAAGGCATCAATGGCTATGGGGATATTGCACCCATCTTTACATTGATTTGATCTTATGTTTGAATGCATGAGTATGCATTTTCATATACCTTATTCTATTATCAAGCAAACTATGTTTGTATAACAAGTACAAGAAATATTGAGCGAACAAACAATTTTCTTTACTTACTCAAGACTCAAGTACTGGCTCAAAAAATTGCGGGAAGTTAGAACGATGTGAACATCAGACTTGATATTTGTTCAGAACTTGCAGCAGTTGAAGGCCATTGACAGTTTGGAGGGTTTGAAGCTCCAAAATATGGTTATGGCTAAAATTTCCATAAGGTGTGCAATGGTCCTCCACACCCTTTCTCCCAGTGTACAAAACATAAAATACAACGATGACCTAGTTGCCGTGTAGGGGTCAATGTCCTAATGTAGTCTCAAGCGATGAGAACATTAAATATTTATATATATGCTGAGTTTGAAGTTACAATGGATAATCACATTTTGATCTCCAGTTCTAAATACATTTTCTCTCTGTTTATCTCTCCTTAATTAGGTTTGCATCAAAATATCAATTAAGTATGCTTGTCTCTCTTTAATTAGCTTTGCATCAATGTAAAAATGTTAGTAGAAGTAATTAGGTTTGTTGATTACTATGACCCGCAATGCTTGAAAATAGGAGGGTCGCATTGCTTAATCTTCTTCAAATTATCATCTATAATCAAGACCAAATATCCAAATCCTATAGGAATAAAGAGTAGCATTGCCTTGCACGCTTTACAAGTTTGAGTCGAAAGACACAATACCCATGGAATTGGGATATCTAAGCTTTATTTGTCATTTAACACCTTTAAGCTAGCTATGAATAGTGGTTTTGCATGGGATTAAGTTTCACATATCATTTACCACCACTAGCTAGCTATGATGGATATTGGTTTCACATATGTATCTTAAATGCACATTCTTTCAATAGCATTATTGTCGTGCAATTTCAAACAACTGCATCCTCTTAATCTTCGTGGACGTTAAAAAAATCTATTATATTCTATTATATCTTAAGAAATAGTTGCTATTACTACATTATTACTATTTGTAAGACATGGTACATTTATGTGCTTTGGCCAATTTCTACCAACATGCAATAAAACATCACTAGTTTATTGTTAGTGCCTGCATGGCAGGTATTATTATTATTATTATTATTATTATTATTATTATTATTATTATTATTATTATTATTATTATTATTATCTGAGTCTATTTTTTGAAGGAGTTCATCTAGCCCCCACAACGAAATACTGAAAACAATTTCTTCCTGCCAAAATATAGATTTGAAGTCTTCGAAATATGAGGTCTTCTAAGAATGACCAACCAAAATGCTAAAGGTTGACTTAAAAACAAAAGGTCTGCATGTGATAATTTGTGTATAATAGTTCATAGATGGTAGCCGCTTCCACTTATTATGCTCTACATCAAATGCATCATAATAAATGTTTCTCTAAGAAACTTGAAAGTAAGATCTCTATGGGCATGAACAGGTTAGCATCAGCGTTTGTGCTTGTTAATGGTGAACCTTCTGGCCTCTCTGCGGAAAGGTATAAGGCAAGGCTAGCCTCTGACCCCTTGTTCTTAATTATAGCAAACCTACTTACTCGGATGGTGAATACCAAAATTTCAAGGGGGTTGTTGAATGGACTAACTCTACCTGAAGGGGCTGATAAGCTTACTATTATGTAGTATGCTGATGACACTTTCATGTTTATCAGATGGGAGCTTTCAGTCATTTCGGGATATCCTTGTGGCTTTTGAGGTCATATACGTAATTGGTCTTAATGCTAATAAGTGCTCCACTCTCTGAGCTATGGATTGTTCCAGATCCGCGTGCCAGTCTTTTAGATTTTCCAGTACTAAAGGCAAGGGAAACTATTACACTCTTGGGGCTCCCACTTTTCCTCTCTGACAGTATCAAGGGATTGTGGTCTCTCTTGTTGGATAGCCTTAGGAAAAAAGTTGCCCTTTGGTCTGCCAAGGACCTAACAGTGTCAAGACGTGTGACTGTAGCAAATGATGTACTTGCTGCTTTTCATATTTACTTTTCATCTATTTTAGTTGCTCAAAAATTCGTATACAATTAGATCCAGGTCATAATCAGAAAATTCATTTGGGAGGCACGGCCAAGGTTGGATGGACTGAACTCTACAGGGATAAGAAGGAGGGTGGCCTAGGCTACAAGGATCCCTTCTCACAGGCCCAAGCCTTAGCAACCAGGTATGTTTGAAGGGTTATGCAAGGTGACACCTCCCCTGCCCTGATATTTCAATGACACTGGTTCCAGCTGTGTAATCTCAAAGGGAAGCCCTCCCTTCCTAAAGATGAATTTGGGGCTGCCTTTAGGGACTTTAAAGTAGCTTCTGGTACCTCTCTAGTGATGATGAGATGTTTCTTGGGTCTGGGCAAAGGTACAGCCATTGTGCTCTCCTGCTAATTTGCCTTTGGAGGCTGGCAAGATTAGCTTTTTGGAACATGAAGGTCTTGGGAGCTGGGAATCTTCCTCTAGCAATGATAAACCCCAGGCTCTTTAACAAGTGGAGAGTTCATAAGGTCTCTAACTATCTGATATTTGAGAAAATGGTAGATGGATTTCATGGTCCAAGCTGAGGAGGAAGGTGCAAAATGCTGGAGAAGGTGATAGGAAGATCCTTAGAGAGAATATATAAGCTAATGTCTCAAAACTCTCTGGGCAAGAGGGGCCTGAGGAAAGCTGGGTATGTGTGGGCTCTCCCTCTTATAAGGTGGCTGATGTACATAGGGCACTATGTGGTGGAACTCCTCTTAAAGCTGAACTCATATTGGGGGTCAGTAGACCCGTAGCTACTCTAGTCCTTCCAACTTCCAGCAATTGCCAATAGTTTTCAACGTGAGAACCTGAAATTTCGAACCTTATAGGCTTCTACGAACCAAGAACATAAGGAATATGTTCGTGGCCTCTTAATTGCATATATGGTACCTCTCTGTGAGGATACTAACAAAAGTGTAGCATTCAATCAATTTGCACAAGAGTTCAATGAATGTCCTCGTGAAGAAACTCCAAGGTGATAGGACAAACTACGTTCATAAAATACCTTTTGAAATGAGATTGCAATGACAACGGGAAGGAACATTCTACCTGATTCTACCATGCTCCCACAGCACTCATTTGATGATCAAACTTACCTAATGTCGTAATGCCTCCAATTTTACTTAACGTCATGCTACCTCCACCTGCACACAAAAGATAGAACAAGTAATGCTTTATAGAATGCTTTTCTCTTTCCAAACATCAAAAATTTACGTATTACCTCTACATTGCGGCAGGACGAGCGAATTCTATACCAGTTCTCCCTAGTTGGCATAACTGGCAAGGGTACCCATGAACACGCTAGAATTTCCCATGTTTCTTCTTCACCATAGATCAAATCTAACGACTTTAATGCCATCCACAAGCACAATATTTCTAGTTGGCTGCAACGTGGACACTATGAATTTGCTTCAAAGTGTCAAAGGCGTGTTTGTGCAAGGTGCGAAACAAAAAAAATGTGCTTGCGCGTTGTGGGTTGCCCTTAAATCTGTTGAAATAATAATAATTGAAATTGGAACTATGCAGCTCAGAAATAGAGTTGTGCTCATTGCTAGATAAAAACATTAAGAGCAACACTTATTTCAGACATACATGGTGTAAGATGAAGCCCTTGCAAATCCCAAATCTGCCCTACATCTTTCTCTGCTCCATGCCTATTGCCTTCGGTCTGTAGCCAATCTTACTTGCATCCTTCCAAATCAATTCCATACAATACATGCATGCATGATTGGCTTGAGAACCCACCTCACACTAGGTAGCAAGATACCTGGACCTGCACGAGACTCATAAGGAAAGTAAGAATGATCTATCAATCATATCTGACTAAAAGAATCAGCAGATGCAAGGCATACAGTCAGGGAACATATTGCCATTAGACCTTAGACTTTATAAATGCATATGCATAATGGCTGAAGAAGTTATAACAAGCAAAGAGCCATCTCCAAAACTGAATTTAAATTGCAGATACCACACCATCATAAACCTGCACACCTGCAGAGTAGAATTACAGTGAGCTAAATGCTTATTGAGTGCCAGCATTCCTAAATCCTGGCACTTGACTCGTAAAACAAAGAGGAAGCAAGTGACAAACCACGCATCATTTGTCAATCTTCTTGTTGTTGGTAATCATTATAAGGTCCATCTCCATTAGGAACACCATTCGGCTCAAGCTGCTGTTGTTCTCGTTCTCTGTTCCACTGTTCAATTTGTGCTCTTCTTTCAGCATTTCCTTCACGACCTGCTTCATGACCTGACTTCTATTACGACGGCCACCTCCTGGACTACGGCTTCGACTATGACCCCTTCTCCGATTTCCAAGACTCCTGCTTCTTCTCTTGGGTTGGACGGTGCGATTTCACCATAAAGAAACCCTAACGTTGATCGAGGGCAGGCACCCCTACCTCTAACGCTGCCTAATGCATCTGCACGAACCATATCAACCGTCCAACCACAGCTCAAGATCTATCTCGGCCATCCAACCCAAAATCCCACCACCAAAGCAAAGGTTTGCCCTTCTGGTAACCCAAAAACTAAGTGTATTGAACACCTCAATTTTTTTTATCTTTTATTTCATTTTCGCTTAGATTCAAAATCACTGCTGCAAGTCACGAGTTGCGTTTAGCAGCCTGTACAATCTCTGCTACGAGATTGTCTATATCTCTAGTCTTGCCTTTTGTGCCATCTTTCCTACATGTGTTCCTGAGGAGTGCATCAAAAGCCTGCCCTTATTCTGTCCTTTTTGTCTATATTTCTCATCGGCAAAATGCAATGGCAAGTTTCCTATTTCCCGTGTATTTTTCAATGGCTGCATCATTCTAGTATCATTCTAAACTCCACCGTCTATGTTGTTTTATCAGGCACGTAAATTTCGAGAAAGAAGCATTTGCCTATCAATGTGAAAGTTTATGGAAGCTTTAATTTATTTGTGCAGTATGGAAGTAACTTTAATGGATATTATCAGCAGAAAACCCACATGATTATGGAAGAAGGTATGTCCTTAACAAGCATGGATTATGTCCAAAACTACAAATGTTACATCAAGTGAATATATCCAAGAGATTAAAGCGTAAACTGGCATGCAATGGCAGGAAGCATTTTCTTATGTATGGATATGTCCACCGTGATGCTGTACGTAAATAGAGTTCAAAAGTCTATGTTTTTCAGGGCCCCTGCATGTTAGCATGTTACGCGTGAGATGTGGGACACTACCATATGGGGCGTTCATAATCTGGAGTACATAAGTAGATGCAACAGGTAACTGCTTCCAGTGGTCAACATTTATTCTTCATCTCTGGACTTCTGTTCTTCAGTTTCTGGTTCTGTTTCTGCATAATCTGTGGCTTTTTTGAACTGGTTCTAGTGTTTTCACATTAGTTCCTCATCTACAGAATTCTGTATATCCTTATTGAACTTGTTATAGTGTATCATATTGGTTCCTCACCTCTAGAATTCTGTGTATCCTTGTTATATTGTTTATCGTATTGGTCCCTCATCTTTAGAATTCTGATACAATTCAACCATGCAGCACATCTTATTCTTACTTGTTCTTATAACTTCTACCTGCTTAGTTGAAGCAGCAAGGAAGGGCTCTTTCTCCTTGAATCACACTCTAGATTTGCAGGCCCAGGACATAGAGAATTTGTTCCAATCTTGGACTGTCACACATAACAGAGTCTACAGTGGAAATGAGGAGAGAGCAAGAAGACTGCAAATTTTTAAGAAGAATGTGGAGGACATTAACTTGGAAAATTCCAAGGTTCATAAATACAGTCTAGGCTTGAACAAATTCGCGGATATGTCCGAACATGAATTTAAGGATTTGTATCTTCTCACAATGGTGATAGCTAATGGAACTGGACCTGTGTCTAGTTACAGTTCTGGTAAGGCTAAGTCTGTGTCCAGTTATAATTATGATTATCTTCCTCCACGGCTGGACTGGAGAGAGAGTGGTGCTGTAACTGCTATCAAAGATCAGGGCCTCTGTGGTAGGACTAACTGCATATTTGTGATTGAAATGCATTAAATTGTATAGATTGAATATAACAGGATGGAATTTTGCTGTTCTCTTAATCTGAGACAAGACAATTATGATTGCAGGATGTTGCTGGGCATTTTCAGCAGTTGCAGCAGTTGAAAGTTTACATCAACTTAACACTAGTAATTTGCAATCTCTATCAGAGCAACAATTACTAGACTGTACATACATTACATCAGGCCACTCCGGATGTCGAGCGGGAACTCCGATGGATGCATTCAAGTACATTGTAAAAAGTGGTGGAATAGAATCAGAGAATTCCTACCCTTATAAGGGCGCACAAAAGCAATGCAACGAACATGAAGTAAAACATCATAGCATCTTCATGTTCCAGTTATTCAATCCAAACAAGTCGATTCTGTTGAAGTCAACTTTTTTACTAATTTAGAGATATAATGTTTTCACTTTAAATGTGCAGCATAATGTCACCATTTCTGGATACCATGAGGTAACATCCGGAGATGAAATGGCCCTGCAAGCTGCTGTTGCTCAACAACCTGTCAGTGTAGGATTAGACGCCAGTAGCTATTCCTTCCGATTTTACAAAGAGGTAATTTAACAGCTAAATACCAGATTGATAGATTGATTTACATAGTGCAAAAATTGTTGTTAACACATAACCTGCAGGGAATATACGATGGCCTTTGTGGCCAAAACATCAACCATGCAATAACCATCATAGGGTATGGAACGTCCAAAGATGATAACACTGATTATTGGATTCTGAAGAACTCATGGGGAAAATGGTGGGGCGAGGAAGGTTACATGCGTATCCGGCGGAATGCAAGCATTCATGGTGGAATGTGTGGCCTTGCTCTTCATCCATCATATCCTCTTCTTTGAAATCTAAGATGTTTATGCTCCAAATTGACATGTTTAGAACAACTGATCTTAACAAGGTTCCAAATTTCGGAATTATTCAAAAACGACATCACAATCTAAGAAGAAGAGACTGTTATGAAGCGGACAGCATGTGAGAAAACACAAGCTGAAACATTCCATATTTAATCGATTCCAATGCGCACAAAGTAAAAGGAATTTTTGTCGGAATTTCCCAAATACAAGTTGGGTCTTCACTCGATTTTTGGAGATAATATCAATTGCACATGGCAGTATAAATATAAGGATAGATTAGAATTGTCACCAAAAGGAATAAAGTATAATTCGGCCATAATTTGTAGCCAGAGGGAAAAATTTTCTCGGAGTCTCCCTCTGATAAATCATTTTGGATTGGAAATGGCTATTACAGAGCTTGCTTTGTTGTCTTATCAAATCTCTTTATAGCCAAATCGTAGGAAGTGATTATCGAGCACCTATTTTTCTTGTTTGCTTGAGGTTCTGGAAAGCATGACACAAAATGTTTTCCTTGCGCTCATCTATGGTCTTCAACAAGCAAGATTTCAAAAGCATGAATTGAGGAACTTTTTCACCTTGAATTGCTAAATGACAAGTATTGTTTCTGATCCATATGCTGTAATCGTAAGATTAACAACTTCACCATTGCTTTCGACTTTGAAAAGCCCAGTACAATAGGTAATAACATTTGGAAATCTGCTAGCTTCATTCGATATCATTTTGTGCAGAAGTTAGCCAAATGCTGAAGCAGAATTATTTTGTAATGCTAAAACAGCTGGCAATTCCTCCCATAAAAGAAGTCGTCAAGATGGAAAACTCGCCATCCTTTAATCTCTGATCTTCACATATAAAGCAGCCAGACGTTTTATCATTATACAGTTGAGACGATGCAGTATTTGAAGATAAGCTTTGCCTAGCTCTTTCTATAAAAATTGCAAACTACTCTAGGATATGGAGTCATGTTCAACAAGTTTTGTTATGCCTTCTAAGGTCTAAACGTAGAAGAAGGATTATAGAAAGCACAAGGGAGAACATTTGGAGAGTTCTAAGGTATGTCAAAAGTAATCAAACTCGCTCCCAACTGAGAATCCAATCTTTGCTCCTAACTAAAATTTCAATCTTTGCTGAGGGGGATTTGAACCCCCACTCCATAAAGGGATTACCTCATGGCAAGGACCTCTTGACAAGTGTAACAACTCAAGCAGTGAAATATTGATCCCGACACTCATTAAGATTGAACTTGTTTCAGTCTTTAAGTCAAAAAGTTTTAGGTACCTGTATTTCCAGAAAACGTAACCTCCAACAAGCGTCACCAAAGAAGAGGCTATTGTCAAAAAAAGAACATACCTGCATGACTTTTATCAGCTCTGATGATTTATTTCCTGACTTTCATAAAATCAAACCTCAACTTATTGCAAAAACCTCGTAATTTGTATAATGAAGGAACTTACAATGCAGGATCTATCGTGGAGCACCCCAATTCAAACTAGCAAATGCTAGCCGCATACCATTTCTGCTTGTGCAAGATGCCGGAGGGAACTTCCAATATTGAAACACACTGCTTAAGAATCTTCGAAATATTTGTCTTAGTAAATCCAACAGCTAGAGCACAAAATTTCACCTGCCAAGTATCAATTTTTATCAGATTCATAATGCTAGAACAAAAAGGTACCAATGTACATGCGTAAGAAGAGAGGCATACACAGAAAATAGCCAAGGGTCCCTATGTGTTATGTTACAGGGAGAAAAGATAGTTGTTGTCTATTCTAACTTTTCTGCTGTTAGCCATTTTCTTCTGCCTTTACATGCAACACGCCTAATTTTTCCAACACATTTTGGCATTTCTGGCAAGCAATTTCTCCTCTCTCTCCGCTAATGCACAGGTTGGAATGTTCTCACCTAAGGTTCCGGTCTCGGCCAGAATTCTCCTTCAAAATCTCTGTCTAAAGCTCCAAATCGCCGAAGAAAATTAATCTCATCTGAGGTCCAAAGCTCTGAACTGGGCAATTATGCTCAAAAGATCTACAAAAATGTGACAAATCCTAAAATGAAGTAAAATTTCTCTGGAAACATGAAAGCATCAAACTTCAACCTAAAATATCAGCTCTGCCTGATAATTATAGCAGTTCACCATTGGTTATAGCAAGAGGAAACTGGGACTGAATAGGAAGCATCATATGAAGAGGTGATCCAGGATCATTACCACGTCCATAATGCATGCGACGACTATGAACCATTGCCTCAAAAATCTGGCGCTTATCCTGAGTATTCTCATGAACATTAAATTTTCAAGATCATCTACATCATGCTCCTCCTCATCTCCCTCAACACCAGGGCTTCATGAAGTTTGAGATTTAGAAATTAATCAGGACACATATGCACTCACCTATGCACTGAGTCTAGCTGGAAGTGATAGACCAATATAATTACCTTTATGACGCTTGTACCTCGTCTTGCACTAGGGACAAAATTGATCGTCATTCGTTCCATTCATATTTATAGCAAGTCGAAAACAGGAAAAACACAGCCGTTGCAGGCAACAAAAAGCTCGCCATCTTCTGTAAAACCAACATTGCCGCTGCAAATCTAGCAAACTTGCCCTCCTGGTGTCTCAATGGCTGCATCTGCATTGCAATAGACTAAATTGCATTTCTGTAGCTTCCAAAACTAGCCCTGCTTTGAAAACATCTAAAACTAAGCAATGCCTAGAACATGAGAGTGGTATGCTTGTTAAGACAGGGAGCGACACCAGACACACAGAACACTTATTTCAGCTTACAAAATGCACTAAGCTTATACAACGTAATGCATTACACTTATTTCCTCATGGTGACGTCCGGTAGCCACTCTAAGACCAGAGAGAGCCTCCATTGTTTCTCCAATTAAGGAGCTATAATAAAAACACTTAGGGTTCTCCTAAATAACATGCGAGCTCAACACTTCTAGACTACGAACCCTAAACTGCAGTGTCTGATCGTCCACTGAAGCTTGCAGTATACGCAGCTTCGCAGCAAATAACATGCAATACCGGGTTTAGACCAGTCACAAAGAACATTCGAGTATGTACCTGCATTCACCCAGTATATGCCCTTTCACCCACACGAGCAAAGGGTTTGCATATTTGTTGTTGTTACATTCTGAAACATTCCGAGCATGGTGTAGAAGAAGAGGAAGTAATAACTACCTCTCACATAATAGATTTAGCCCCATGATAGACAAGTTTATGACATATCATTGTGTATCATGCACATGATAATCAATATTTCAGATACTATCAAGTGATGAGCCCCAAAGCTTAAATAATAAGACATTTAGAAAAGGAAGTGGTTGGGAATGAGACACATTTTCGAAAGCTTCAGTCGAATAGGAGAAAAGGAAGGAAGGCTGGTTGTGGAGCAGGTTTGCCTTGTTTTAAAGACATATGCCACCAAGGTAGCATTAACTGCGACAATATGCAGGCACACATAATTCATGCTCCCCAGTAAATAATTGTATGCCATTGCTTGTAGATTGCTTCAATTTTCAAACCATTGCATTACATAACTCAGAGGCTAGCTCAGAGGAGCTGAAGAAGATAGAAGGTAGCCAGAGGAATTAGCTGCCAGATGAATGAGAATGCCAAAATGCCGAAGTGACTTTTGTTCATCACGTTGGTTCATTCATTTCTAATAAAATCATGGAGTTGGCCTATAGTTTTATTCACTGATGCATAATCTGTCTGATTAGAACTCTGCGGCATAAGTAATAACCTCCATAGACTCAGAAGAAAACCCATAGCTGTTTGTTTCCTTTGTCTGACCAATCTAAAAAAACTCTGTTAAGTATGCCGTTTAGGATGAACGATGCATAAAAGAGTTGCAAAATACATGGAGCCGAGCAGAGAATTCCTGCAATCAGCAACCAAAATAGTGAGAACATGATGGAACTGAAGATCGACAGAAAGGCTTAAGGCCAATGAATATCTTATTTCCTCAGCCGCACAATAAAAAGCTAAGGAATCTAACGTGCCTTAAGCCATAAGCGGAATGCATTCCAAACAAAAAAACGAGGTATACTTGCCTGTGATGTTAGCTACCGCCAGAAGGTCACCGAAGCCATGGCCGGAACCAAGCCACGCCTGTGTTCTGTACAGATTTGATCTAAGCCGTCGAAACTCGTAATCGAGCCGTGGCCGTCGATGGGGCTGGGGCTACGAAGAGGCAAATTCCCGTGTGGAATAATCATGAGGCTGGGTCCCTTCCGTTGGCAAAAATCAAAGCTGCGCCAAAAATTACGTGCACGAAACCATGACCCTATTGTTTATGAATAACATTATCAACCACATTGTCCAACAAAGCAGGTTGGGTTAACCACGTCCTCACAACTTCAAAACGTGCCACGACTTAGGCTCCATGTTGACATATACATGGCCCTTCTCATCACAAGGCCCGCGCTCCGCCATTTGAACCACCAATGGCCAAGCTCCAATCCTCGCTCTGTCTCTCCATTCTCCTCGTAGTTTTCCTCCTCATTGCTCCCCTCAGCTCACAAAATCCTCCTTCCCCTCTTCTATTCAGACCCCCTCTCCTCAGCCTTCCAAAAGCTCCCGCTTATATTAGCAGCCCCTCCCCTCCTTACAGCAAGCTAAAACCCAGGGTCGTTGTAGTGGGATCAATCGTTTGTCGTAAATGCTGGGGCACCAAATTGGGGCACAAAAAATTGAAGGGACTTAAAGGTTGCTACTTCTCAAACTTTTTTATTCTACTTTCTTCAATTCTACTTCTATCAAGTCTAGGAGTTTCAATTCATTATCTCTATCCCACTTCTCAATTTTGTACATTTGGATCATTCGATTGTTTCATTTCTTCTTTACAGCCATCAGGGTTCTTATCTCTTGCGGCCTCAAAGTACACCCTGGCTATGGTGTGGAAAGAAGTATTTTCTATGGCTACACCAATAAGAAGGGCATCTTCAACATCGAGCTTCCTTGGGGCGAAAATGTTAATTATTGTAGATTCTCTACTTTCTCATCAAGCTTACCTTTCTATTGCAATGTACTTCGAAGCGCGAACAACAGATTAAAAGTGAAAAAATCTCAGAAGTATAAAGCAAGAAATCAAATCCTTGTACTCACTGGACCGCTTGTGTATATGCCAAAATCTCTACCTCAAGAGTGTAAATTCAATGTTTAACAACCTTTCCAGTTAGGACCGCTTGTATATGTGCCACAAATCTCCACCTCCACAATATAAAATGTTTAACAACCCTTCTTCTTTTTCTCCATGTGATCATCTTTTATAAAAGTACATACATTTACTATTGACACCTGAAATATTCTTCCAAAACAACTAGTGCCATAATCTATATATTGTGAGCAAGGAGATTAAGAAATAACCGCATATTTCAATTACTTGTATGACTAGTTTACAAGAAATTTAGCATGGCGACAAGCCAGTTGCTTGTGTGGCCACATTTTGGTACAAGATATTTAGCGCGACAAGTCTTTGTAGAGGAGGTTTTGTGTGAAGCCAAGATAGTATCAAAATCGCTCAGTATTAAAGGAAAGCTGGTGTGAAGGCCATGAGACTAGACCATCCACGGTACCCATAGATTCTTTGAGATTTATGACACTCCCCCTCTTATATGTACAACATGGGTGAAACGCTTCTTGTATTGTCTGTGTGGGCCGGGGGCCCATGTGATATCTATTAAGATACTTTATACATAAACTTGCTTTATACGTGTGTATTAAGTCACTATTCATAGAGTATGTATACCACGTATACATACTCTATGTCTGACTTTAACTCTGCCTATAAAAGCCTCATTTATGACTTTCACCTTTTGGCTTCTCCTCCTTGGATCCAGTCCAACGCCTCCCTCTTCAAGCTTCACTCTTGCTCTTGCTCATACTTCTCTATAATCAACAGCTATAGACATTACAACCACCACCAATTCATCAGCTAATACATTGTCAAAAAGCCGAAAGCTAGGCGTTTAGTAAGTCTTTTAAGATAATGATCGGTTAAAATGAGCCAGCCCCAGGATCGCCAGCCATTCATAAGACGAGAAGGGAAAAATAATACTGGAAATTCGAGTAGCTAAAAGCTAAAGTGTCTATTTTCGCGAACAACCTGTTACGACAAGAAAAGCTTATATGCCAAAGTTGATCAAGTTGATATTAAAATCCATGCACAAAAGATACGTAAATATCAAGGGGGGTGCACTCATATGTAAGGGGGATATGTCATCAGCATTCAAGGGGTAGCAAGAAAAACCCCTATACAATTTTTAAGAAGCCAATTTTTGTCCCTTTCGAATAAAATTTACCTAAGTTAATCCCCAAAAACGTAAAAAAAGGATACCCTATTGAACGTATGCGTACATAAATGGGTAAAACACTCCCAGCGCATGCTGATATGTTATACGTAAAAAATGGTGAATCCCCCTTGGTAAATATAAAATAGTCAACTATAGAAAGAATAGTGAGTATGTATAAAAGAATCGATAGAAAAAAAAAATCCTTTAAAATCTGGAAAACGGTATGTGGCGCCAAACAATATGGAAACAAGGTCGTTGTTATCATACTCGTGCTGACACGTGTCCGCTCCATACATTCCGGAATGTAAGTTGGGTCTTCCAATTCCGGACGACTGGTTGAACAAGTTAACATTGGCAGGTCTCGGGTCCCCGGATCTCCAGTTTGGGCATGCCTTGTTCGAGCTTAGAACTTGGAAGCATCTAGAGGCCATGGAACCTGTTTGAAGTCCGTTTCCTTCCCGTCCGGATTCCTGTAGCGGCAATAGCCAATGCCGGATCTCTAAGGCCATAGCCAGGGCTTTCGGATCTCAAGCATTTCTGGAGCGGCCATAGCCAGGGCTTGCGATACAGGTCTTACAGATCTCAAGGATTTTTGCAGCGGCTATAGACATGGGTCTCCGATTACAAGGTTTTCGGATCTGCAACGGCCATAGCTAGGGCTTTTCTTACTGGGCTTCCGGAGCTCAAGGCCGATTTCTATTTTTGTTTTCCCACTTCTATATCTGTTGAAGCATATCGGTTTCTTTCTTGCTTCCTTGAACTGTTTCCATACAGGATAGGGGACCTGGGCCTTTCCTAAAGAATGAGAAAACAAGTTATTTTTTGCTTTGGTGGGATCCCATCCTCATGAGATGGCACCAACTTCTTAGTCTTTTTTCTTGTTTTGTTTAGTTCTTTGATTGATTTGTTTTATAGTGAGGGTGATAGTAGGGGTTAATTGGGTTGGGTGTGTTCTTTGTTGTGCACTCATTTCTCTCCTTCTCTTCCTCCCCTCCTCTGCCCCTATGAGCTTTCGTTGGTGGTTTTTTGACACATGGTGGTGACTTGGCTTTTCAGAGGGGGATGGTCCCACTTCCTCCGACCCCTCGTACAAGGGGAATCTATGGGACCATTAGGGTCCGATGTGGTTTGGAAATGATTACATCACACCCATCTAGCGTCCTGAGAAGTCAGTCCTAGGTCTTCTAGTTTCTTGACTGTCTTTTGGATGTGATGGACCTGCATGAGGATAGGAGTACGTAGAGGTCATTAATGTAACCCCCTCTAGAGAGTCGGTTTTCCCTCATCCTCCCCACCAGTATTTGGTTTGGTCTAGTCTAGAGGTTGCATAGATGCCTTAGTGTGTCTGATGTCCTTCCCTTTACTAGCATCTTCATTTAATCTAGGATTGCCTTAATCTTGCGTGTTGCATGGATATGCTTGATGCATAGTCTGATGTTCTTTCCTTGATTAGGCGCAGTCCTTTCTGGCTTCTTGGTTTGGAGTAGGACAGTCGTAGTTGCTTCATGCTTCATGTTTACTTTTCGTACACTCAGAACTATGC
Source organism: Isoetes engelmannii (assembly GCA_011763485.2). Taxonomy (NCBI): domain Eukaryota; kingdom Viridiplantae; phylum Streptophyta; class Lycopodiopsida; order Isoetales; family Isoetaceae; genus Isoetes; species Isoetes engelmannii. The sequence goes on from JAANSK020000023.1 coordinate 20,293, forward strand.
TAGCTCATTTTGGGTTCATATATGACTCCTCTTACCACATCGATAGGGGAAGGGAGTTGGGTCCCCTTTTCCGGTTCAGCCGGTGAGGTCCCGCGACTGGCGGTAGCCGGGAGTGGGTCACCGGCTGAAGCAGAAAAGGCTCCCCAACTTCCCTTCCCCCATACAACCTTAGCCAATTAAAACATTAAAGGAGGTGAAATCGACCAAGGCTCCTCTAGAAGGAGCGTAAAGAGTTACCAAAACGACATATCCAAGATGGATTATTTGTATATAAATGTTCGATTTTATATTCGCAAAAATGTGTACAAAAAATAAAAATCCACAATTTGTGTAATGAACTACTTTTCCATCCTTCCTGGTAGCTTTTGAGACATAATATTCAACAAAAACAAAAAATGTTATTTGTAACGTTTCAAAAGTTGTTCTACTGAGACAATAATACATACTTGTTGCTTCGCTAAGTGGTCAAATCAAGTGGTGTGTAAGGCCAAAGCTCCAAAAATCGATAACGAGAAATAAATTGTTGTAGAGGGGTCTCAATCAAGACAGAACCATTGTCTCCAGCTTGTGATAATGCCTCTTTCCGTCTTTGTTCAACCTGTTCTAAGACACAAATAGCAGATAATCATGCAATCAAAAGCACATCTTTGGCAAAGTCTCTTACACCTAGCTTCACCTTTAGCATGCTAGACAAATCTCCATAATTGTTCAAGTGACATAAAACGATTCCATAAAGGTTATCAATAAGAATCATGTTGTTCAACAATTATGCAACCGATGTCAAAATATATTGAGCATACCTCAACAGATTCCTCCGGAGGAAGCACACAACGTGAATGCCAAGTTTACATTTGGCATTGAAAGTTTACAACATACCCTATATCTATTCTCACGGTTTCCCAAGTACTAGCACGATCAATGGCCATGATATTAGCATCATCTGGAGCAATAAGTGGAGAAGGATATCCAAGTCCCAAATAAAATTTTCGAAGGAGTAGGAAGCCGAAGGCATAAACATCAAATGCCAAAGATAATAACTCCAAATGGCAAAGGCATCATCTGGATAATGATCATCTGCATCATTTCGTCAAAAAGTTTGCTCCTAGTTTCTAAATACTTTGGATTTGCTATCAATCCTGCTTGCCTGAATTCGATAGCTTCTATATGAATCAATTCGAGTACGAAGTCTCTGAATGTCGAATATAACTTCCCAACGCTCACGGACAGGCCGGAATTTCCAGTAATTTTCTCTGACCGTAGATGATATCCAACGATTCTTAAGGTTTCCATGTGCACAAAAATCCCAGCTGGCTGCAACGTGGATAGCCTCAGAGGGACTTAATGTTCCAACCCTCGTTTGTGCAAACGTGCCAAAAACTTATATATACCTTTTTTATTAATGGATGCCCAATGTTCGAAGTTTCTATTTACAACGAACAAGTGATACAAAATTAGATTTTCCATGCCCGAAAATGACTTTTAATATGTTCAGACAGTGGCATTTAACAACGTTATCTACTCCACACCATTCATTTTGATACTTAAGTTCATGCCCAGAAGACTTTTAATACGTTCAACAAGTTTAATTGCAGTGGCTAATGTATTCCACAAATTTGATTTGATGGATCAGGAAAGATTTATATTAACAGTTTTACAAACAGACTTTTAGATACGACATAACATTGAGATTTTGATTACAATACAAGTACAAAGTACTTCCTTTGATCAACTTATCCCACATGGCCGGATGGCATTGGGGCTTTGCCATTCTTATGTTAGATGGAGCATGATGCTTCTTTCCTAATTCAGGATGAGCTCATGCACTACTGCAAACAATGATTTGCAAATTATTATGATACAACAATGATTTGCAAATTATTATGATACACCGACAGTCCAAGACCAATTGGCAGATTAATCAATCCAAGACCAATTGCAGACCTTGAGGTTCTCCAAAGCCAACATCACGAAGTAGATGATTATCCTTAAGCCTCGAGGTTTCTGAAGTGCAACTTCGCGGTGTACCGCTTCGGCTTCGGCGGCTAGAACCTGCTTTGTGACACCAATTTGGACCATGTGCAGTACTTCCAGACCACAGGAATCTATCCCCATAAGGGTTAAGCAAACTTTCACAAAATGGTGTTGCACTCTCAGAAACCAATCCCTACAATACATTCAACACAAGCAAGTCTTAGTAATGTACAATGCCAAAAATATGAATATAACAGGCTTCTCTGAATTTACCAGGAAAAGATGCAAGAGAAAGAAAAAGATGGTAATTTGGTCTACTTACGTTTAATGTACAATGCCAAAAATATGAGTATAACCAGGCTTCTCTGAATTTACCAGGAAAAGATGCAAGAGGAAGAAAAAGATGGTAATTTGGTCTACTTACCTCTGCCATCGCCTTGATTTTGAGGGCAGTGTCATTTGTAACAAGTGCAACTTGACCATCAGAAACGGTATTGCCAAACAGAAGTGCACAGTCAAGAACGTGGTCGTCATTAGTTGGGGACATGAGGTCGCATAAGCTTCCGAACTGTGAAAAAGATGGACAGTTTACAGAGGGTGAAACAGGAGGTGTAACCACAACAGGCCTTGTCTCATGGATACTTTGGACATGTATCCATGAAGGTAATCTGGTCATGCAATCCTCTATCCAATTCAGGGCTGCCCTAGCTTCAGCTTTTTTCCTCTTCATAAAGTCCAGCTCTCTAATCACTGTCATCACAAGCATAATAAGTTTTACTTAGATATAATTCATTGATGACAAGCATAATAAGTTTTACTTAGATATAGTTCATTCCAGAGATACAGTTGTTTACAGTTTCATATCATGTTCCACTGACCTATTTTTGGTATTATCAGTCGAGTCTCACGAACGCCTTCTAATTGCTTCAAGGATTTGAAGGAGGCTTCATCCAATAGACAGTTGGTATCTACCACAATGTGCCACTGCCTTCTCGGTGTATCACAGATCTGAAGTCTTCTCAACATATCATCTACACTAGGAGCCTGCACCAAAAATGAGTAAATAACCAATGCGAACTTAAGCAGCAGTCGCATAGACTTAATCAATCTGAAGATTCGAACTTTAAAGATTCAAACGAAAATCACTTACCAAAGTTGACCTCCTCAGACCCTTAGGGATGTCTTGGCTATCATCTTCTGAAGTTGTATAAGCTGAGGGCTGAAATACAGGTTTATACTGACTCTGAGCTCCAGGTGAAGGCAGATAGAAGAGGGGTTTAAAAGGTTGTCTTGCAGGGATATGCTGGAACGAATGCTTGGCCTTTCTCAAGAAGCTAGCAGATTGTGTTGCAGATTGTGTTGCTGAAGTGGCCCCAAGAACTGGCTTCTGGCATTTTGCATAACTAGGACAAGTCTGAGGTGCCACATTTTCTTTGTCTGAGGGGTATTCATCAGCATCTTCCCACTCTGCATCGGAAGACAATGGAGGTGCAGACGCTTCTTCCTTTGCATCCTCTCTAATACGCAGCCTTGTAGATTCTTGAGGTTTAGCTGATTTGGTCAGCAGATTAGGTAAGGGAGTGGAACTGCATCTCCTAAGCCATAGCTTAGAATGGTTTTCTTGCTTTGCCTCATTAAGACTTTTGTTTTCCTCCAGTGCCCTTCTCTCTATAGCAGGAGCAATACTGCTTCCTTTCTTGCCTGCAGGAGAAAAATCAGAATTCTTGCTCAAAGGAGAGCTCATTATGGTGCAAGAATTTGCTTTCTTGAGGCCTGCACATGGAGGCTTAGGCGATCTACCATTCAATGATGAAAGCACTGCACGCTCCTGTAAATAGTACTTATCCTGGTGAACTGATGCCTGAGGTGGCCTATTTTCATCCTGACTCGTAGCATTCTTATTTTCCTGATATGAGATATGCATGACAGATCTCAGTAAAAATTTACATAAAATTTCAATTTCAGAGACGGTACCTGGTTGTCTAAGACTTTGTTATTCCTTGTTGTCATGGTCTCTTGAGGCCGAACCCCACTGTATTTGCTAAATTGTACTGGCTCAGAATCTACTAATGAAGATTCAGGAGAAGAAGTAGAAGAAGAAGAATCCGACTCTTCGCCTTCATCTGAATGGCAAAACCATTGAATTCTGTAGCTTCTTGTTGATGCTCCAAGCTGGAAGACATCCTCCTCCTTGATAATAGTTGGAGAAAGGGACTGGATCATGTTGCCATTAACCTTGGTGCCATGGACTAAAGAATCAAAAGTAAAAATGGAGGGTCAATATAAAAATCTTCAATGGGCATCAATGCTTCTTGACGTTGTAAAACTTCTACAAAAAGTACATTCTTCTGAAATGCCAAAGGTGATTCACAAATATGAATCTTTCCTACTTAGGACCGCACTAAAGATTTCTACACAAGAAGCAGGCAGACTGTAAAACCCTAACAGAGCATAAAAGTATAACCTGAATCTAGGTCTGTAAGCAGAAGCGCCCGCCGCATCAGCAGAACTTGGAGCTTGATATGATGCCGGCTAGTACTGGCATGGCCAACGACAATGTCACAATTCTGGTGACGACCCATCAAATAAGAATCTCTGCCTTGGAGACGAATATCGTCAATTGCTTGCCCATCCTTGATCACAATCAAGTGCGGAATCCATTCCTGGCCCGCTCCCATAGCTCAAATCTGCCCTCTAAATCTCCGGCTGTTAGCAAGATCAAATGCTAGATATTTGGTATGATATGTGGATCATGAGCTCGATGATCCTGCATTCTCAAAAACTGAAGGCGCACTAGAACGTCTCTTAAATTTCAAAATTTTGAACGTTAAAAACCCTAATAGTAGCTTACCTATATTTCAAATCCATGTATATTAAAATAATGAATACTGCAATCCATCCGTTTCAAGGAATTTATCTATATATTTGTTTGTTTTATGCACCTCTTTTTTATTTTACCACAACCACAACCACAACCACAACGTGCCATTTAAGGTGATGTCCATTGCATAAGTTCTTGTAACGTTCTTAATCGACATGCCCTTAACCAACTGGGCAAAATCGTTTAGACGTTTATGAGTAGTCGCTTCTACCCATTTATGCCGGTGTCTCAGGAACGTCCCACAGGCACATTCAAGGATTGAGTACTCGAGCAGTCTACCATAAGCCCGTTACAGTTCCCAACACAGGGACATACCTTAGGTTATGCAAGAGTTTCTTCAGCACTACACACATTATGATTGGACATCGTATCATCCGATGAGCTTCTATTTTCGTATTTATAAAACCTTTCGATCATTGCATGCCTTTCATAAAAGATCTTCGATTATGGTCTCTTAGTCCTTTTTCAGATGGGTGTATATGGCTATACAATACAATGAACTTCTATTTTCTTAATCATTTAATTCTTGTATCAGAGATCTACGCAATGGACTAAACATTGATATATATGAACAAGAGACTCGTGGGAGATACCCTGGCCTCTAAAGCATTAAAAGCTTTAACTCACTTGGGCTTGAAAGGAGTTAACAGTTGGCCTAAGGAGCTGAATAAATGGCTTGCCAACACAGTCTTTAAAATAGTCTAATTGAATGGCTTGCTGATTTGAAAGTCTTTAAAGCAGTCAAATTGTTTGGACATGCTAGCTATCCGGATGATGTTTCTATAAGATTAACTGGTTGAATACTTCAAAAATTTGGTGGTAGGGCATGTTGTCGATGTTAGTAATTGTGAGGTAAAAAAGAGAAGAATTTCTTGAAAAGTTGTATGCTTCATGTGGTGTGAAGAATATTCTTGGAGCATAGAAATATTTCATATCAGATGTTGTTCCTTCTATTTGAAAGAGGGATATTCTTCATGTTTTATCCAGAGATTCCAAAACTTCAGCAAGCTATCTTGGTAGAACCTGTAAGTACTAAACTTTTCTCAAAACAAAATGATGTGGAAAGTAAGAAGCAAGCTAACATGTTTCTTGAAACATTGGATGCGTGTATGCTGATTTCATTGACAGGTTTCCCTTACACAAAGATCGATTGGGTAAAAATTTTAGTATTTAGAAGCTTAAGTAAGAAAAGGCTAGAAGGGAATGAATGGATGTTAGAATTTAATTATTATCTGAACATATAATCATACATCAACGTTATAGCTGTCTACTCCAGTGACATTCTACGCTTACTTTTCGGCTTCGTGAATTGCTAGGCTTGGTTTCCGGCCTCTGAATTGATTTGCAGTCGCACATCTGTCGCCTCTGTCTGTCATCTATCCCCCTTTCGCTATGGCATGGCGTGGTTGTCGTCCAGCTTGTTGTATAGTCCCCACAAAGAATCCTTCCTTTTTCTTTTCGGCTTTCCTCTATGTTTCCAATTCTGCGTAAATCTTATTCTGGGCATAATTCCACCTTCATTTTAATTTCCTCTGAAATTGGCTATCTAGGTATCATGTTTAGAGCAGCAAACATGAGTTTTGGAACAAATCAAATGTTAGTTTCTCAGAAAGATGCTTCAACGTTTGAAACTGAATCTTGGAAACATAAACTGGGCACAAAATGGAGCACAGATTTGGATGTGCCAAGTCAGGTCTCTTCGCGAGAGAAAAGGCGCTGGATCCATCCTAAACAGAGATATACCTCTTCAATCCTATCTTGCCAAATGATATGGGTTGCACAGGGTCCGAGCATTAACCCATTCTTCATTTTAAACCGTAACAGGCCTGCACTATGACTTCTTTGCTATCTTCACCTGGCATCTTTGAATCCATGTGGCTTTGCCTTCTCTCTGCTGTGTAGAGTTAAAACTTCGTTATTTTGCAATCCAAAACTCTAAAGCTACCAGAAACTCTCCAACAGATCATACAGATGACTGGTTTGGCTAATGTTAAAGGGTTCCACAACTTCTGGGGTTGTCGAACTGCCCCCTTAGCGAGTAAAATTTCAAGGCGAAATTGTGAAAGGGTAAACGATTTTTTTCTTCGGATTTGTATAGTTGCCCTCTTTTTTTCCGTCAGAATTTTATCGATGTGTTTAAATTTTGAAATTCTGAATTAGGATATACACTTTCATAGAAGGGGACATGGCGAATTCGAGCATGGATATGCTTACAGTTTATTCTAGAGCTATGAGCTATTGGGGTGAATTGGGTATATATGCAACTCAATTCCAATTTAGTCAAAGTTTTTTTCGAGGTTTTGCTGCTGCCCTTTTCCAGTAAGGGCTCAATTTTTCCAAAACGAAAAAAAAGGAAAAAAAAACTACTAAATTAAAAGAACTGAAATACGATGCAAATCGGTGTTGCAACGGCGGGCAATGGAATACAAGGGGAACTGCCTTCTAGAGAAGGAGCCCCATTTTTAACGAAATGGATCTGGGTCCATATCTAAAGAGGATGAATGTAATGGATGAAACTATGGCAGAGATGAAAACCCCTGTTAGTTTTCTCAATATAACGAGGTTGTCGGAGTACATAAAGCGTCATTCTTCTAAAGGCAAGAAGGGTATTTTGCCCCTTCCTATACTGGCGAGCCAATCAGAGACTGCCATGCATGGTCCCAAAAATATAATGGTTTTGGATTAATTCCAAAACCTTTCAACATTATTTTAGTTTACCATTTAGAGTCTTTAATCTTGAAGAATTAACTACATGAACAACACAATATCTAGGATTCCTAATGACAACGTTTACACGCCCCACTTTTATTTCAATATATGACACCACATGGATTAACCCAACAAGCATGTCAATGATCCCAACATGGTCAATCATTTCGGTATACATTTATCATTTCCATCCGGCATGATGACACCAACATAGCACTTGGAGGGAAGAGAGAAACTTTACGATTAAGTCACTTTAATATCCTTTCCTCTTGCAGTTAGTTAGTTTGAATTGAAAAGTTTTATCTAGAAATGCAATGGCAAATGTTATATGGCCAATAACACCAAACACATTTTGAAGAGTCGAGAGAATCTTAGAAACTCGAGGGAAACTAGGGGAGGTATCTTTGACTTTGGCTCTTTTTCATACTGTTTTCGAATTAAAGCACACATTTCTTAAGTTTCTTTTGTATGTGAAGTTTCATTGTCTATTATATGTTATAAATTTTGATCTCTTGTTTGTATAATTTTGAAAACCAAACAATTTTTGAAGTATTAATCAAGCTTCATTGTATATTCTATACATTAAGAATTGAAAGTTTTAGCTGGATGTTATGTATCGTGAGGCTTGGCCTTGAAAAATAAATTTCCTCCTCCCACTATACGCTATTGTAAGTTGAATAGGATTGATGTGTCAATTGAGAACTTGATTTTGAAATTTTGTGTCAAATGTGAACTTGAAAATTAAAAAAGTTGTCAAAAGAAAATTCTTTATCTTTTAAATTTGAGACACTGCCTAATAGCTTTGGGAATCATTTTAAGCAAATAGCTTTCAAGGCATACACAACGACAACTCTGATAATAAGAAAGTTGTGTTATTATTTAAGGGTAATTAATCCCAACCATGAGCATGCAATACAGCTTTACCTTCATCATTTGAATTGTTCACAAGCCTAGTACGCGCATTGGCTAGGGTGCAGATGAAATCACATCAAAATATGGTTGAACAAGGGCGTTTGATTGGTATAAATTTTGAACACAGAATTTGTAGTTGCAGCCAAGGTATCGATAATGAAGAACAACATGTTGTTTTTAAGTGCCCACAAATGAAAGCAAAAAGCTTATTAATCAGGTATAAAAATTACAGAATGTGCCTGTCTCATCTAACTGTATAAGCACAAGAAGAAGCCACAGGAATACGAGCCTGAAGCACAATGTACGTATTCCAGAATAGGAGACTAATGATAAGATTCAATTTGAGAATACTGAATCCAAATACATTCCTTCACTTATGGGTCAAGGGAGGAACACTCATAAGCCATCCGCATCTTAGCCTGGGCTACACCAATTATACCGTCGGCAAATGAGTAGATGCCGTGAAAATTGTGATGTCTGCAACGCTCCCATATTGACCACAAGAGCCAACCAGAACTAAGATGGAATGCCCTCTGTCTAGCTGGAGGCCATGCATTGGGTAAAAAGCCAAGGGGACACATTGGCAATCCAGTGCCTGTTAAATAAACCTTGTATTCAGGACCATGCCGGTTGAACTTTTGAACAAGAAAAAGGATAATGCTCAAGTGTCTCAACGTCTAAAAGGCAGAGTAGGCATAATGCGAATATGCAAAGATCGTAACGATGTCGGCAGCGTTAACACATAGGCAACTATGGATAATTTGCCACCAAGATACTGGCCATACATACTAGACGACTTCCGGTTGGTGGTTCGTGGCAATGCTCAAGGGAGATGCCCACCTAGGTGCCTTCAACCATGTTCTTCCCAAGTGTCCTAGGTTGAAGTTAACAACTGGCTTGTAATCAGATTAGCTTGTTAGCTATCTGATAAATGAGGAAGTGTGCCTTGCTTGATACATGTCTATGCTTGATTGTTATCTTTGAAGGAATGTGACTATAATTGCTAGCTTGAAATGAATAAAGATGTGTCTTGCTTGCTAGATTAGAGTGAGTTTAGATTGATTAGCTTGTGTGCTTAGTCCAGAGTATGATGTGCCTTGTTAGTTAGCTTAGAAGGAGTAAGATGTGACTACTTGCTAG
>JAANSK020000024.1:0-18947 GCA_011763485.2 Isoetes engelmannii
CGTTAGGACAAGATAAGTCTGGCTCTTGTGGTCTATATTCTTCAGGCAATGACAGTGAGTGTTATTTGATTTCAAACTCCGTTCATTCACTTCTGTTTTGTGCTAGTAACATCTATTCCCTTTTAATCAACTATACATATGAAAGAAGGAAATTTAATGACTGCGGAAGACAGCTAGGATATATGAGATCAACATTACAATGGTCCATAAACTCCTAAGAAAATGGGATTGAAGTATTTGATAAAAATTCAGAACATTGAAACTAGTTTACCTTCATAGAAATGCCACTTCTCCTGAGGTGGCTGTGTGTGGCAGTCCCACTTCACTAATGGAGAAAGAGGTCATTCCATCTGCATATGCGCATGGCTTAAAGTCTAGATCCCTGTAGCTTGAGTTGAACTTTCCAATATTCAGTAATTTCTTGATCTGCAAGTCTGATAAGCTTTGGTAAGATGTGACCTCTTGAAAAAGACGATAGACCATTCTGTAAAGACAAGCTGCAGTTCAGATTCGAATGCCGCCCAAGTCGCACAAGTTTCAAATCCTTCTCACAATCTCAAGCTCATGGAGGAGACTCTTTCACACTTTCTGCGACATATGGACCCTGGACATTGGATAGAACCATCAATGGAGTGATTTTTTGCAAACTTCCATTTCTGGGGATTATCCTTGTCTAGGATATGTAGGACAGTGCTAAGTCATGTCGAATAAGTTGATTCATCTCTTTTAGAGACACTAAGCTACTGCACTTCTGACCAATATTGGGGAGAAAGCCGCTGTTTGGTCGATGCATCCTGTATATAAGTTTTATCACTTGAAATGTTGTGTGTAGTTGCAAGAGTGAAGGTGCTCTGCTAAAATGGTAGTATTTATTGACGTGTCATTTTTTTATCTTCTAGGAGCAAGGGTTTGCATAGTCCCTAATGGTCAAAGTCTAATGCAGTTCCATATATTATTATCCATGCAAATTCATTGCTGATTGGTTTGATGATGTTCGTAGAGCATGCATTTGGAAAGCCAGACTAGGGCATTTTGTTGACATTTCTGTAATAATTGTAAGGGCCCACACCATGTATAAGCGTGCAAAGCTCCTCCTCTATTTGTAATTCTAGAGGATTGTTATTACAGTTTTAACTCCGGGGTGCCATTTTAGCCCATTGCATTTTAATATTATAATATACAGTTTATTCTTACCTCCAAATTTTGAGTGGTCAAAGTTTGTTGAAATATGTGATATGGGGATGAGCCACCGTGTCCATCCTCAGATGTAACATGACTCAGCTGATTTTGTAGCACCAGGGTGGATAATTTAGAGCTTTACTTATGTAAAAAAATTGCAGGTTAATTATATCCAGATGCTATATTTCAGGTAAATCAACACAAAGCGAGGGTCCTCAAAGTTCTGATCAGGTTGCAGAAGCGAAGCATGTTGTTGAGTGGCTATTTATTGATAGCGGCGGTGAAGGAAAAAATCTGGTAGTTGATTCCTCTCTCCCAACGGTAGAGGATGCAGCCCGGAATACCCATGTTAAGGCAATGCAGCCATTTGTTGATTCATCTTACGCCAAGAAAACCTCAAATCACGAACAGGGACAAAGAAAGTCTGAGATACCAAGAGAGCATGCAGGTGTGAAAGTTGGAAGAAGGGAACTGCCATACGACCTTTTGAATTGGGAGATTTCTAGGGATGAACTCAGCTTGAAGGAGCGTTTGGGTGCAGGTGTGCAATTGCTATTTCCTTTTATGTAAAGCATTAGAAACTATCAATAGAGTCTTGTTTGTTGCATACTCACTGTTATGGAGCTTCCCTGAACCATTATCACAGATTTGTTCTTCCCTTAACTTTCGTTTAAAGATTACTAGCCAATAAAAAACAATTGTTCAAATCACAAATTGCTGTGAACTACAGGATCGTGGGTTTCAAATGATGAGAATTTACAAGCAGAGATCCATTTTGCACCAATCCATAACAAAAAAAGCTACAAGAACAATTTGACCAGGCAAATGTTTATTATGCTCACCACCCAAAGATATGTTAGTAGGTAGCCATCACACTTCAGCTATTTCTGATCCATAATTTCAGGTGATGCTGTTGTTAATTTGTATAAAAGTTAAAGCTGATTTTTATGCTGCGGTCCTTTCCATGTGTGTAATTGCACAACATTCAAAATGGACTTCAAAGTGTCATGTCAAAAAAGAAAGAAGGAACAAAAGTTCTTGTTATTGCCTGTGGGAGATTGCTTGGGTCTATGAGACCGAAGTGAGAAGTGATCTGAATAGAACTTTATAACCAGAGTACATGACAAAAACGATCTTCTCAGTTTTTATTTTTGGTCTTTGCTTCCTTTTGACCAAATCATGTGAATTTGCTTTGATGGTCATGTTACTCTTTAAGAAACCTGCAAAGTAACGTCTGCATAATCACTGTTCCCCCTTGTTGTTTACTTCATCATCAATGAAGAAGGTGATTTTTAAAATTTTAGCTGAGCTAGAATTTACTCGGAATGCATGTCCAGCTTGTCTTTTCAAGATTTGCTGGATATATGGTGCCGCATTTTTCTCAATCTCAAGTCTGATTTGTTTAAGATTGCACTGAATTAGTCGTCTCTCACCTTCAAATTTGTTGTGAAGTTTTCGCAATTGTCATGGTCCCAGATATTTGATGCACCTGTTGTGTGAGATAACGAGGCGTGGAACAATGATGTTGGCAGTTGGGAGGCCTTTTCTTCTTGCTCAGAGATTCAAGATGATGTTGCAGTTGTGAATTAAAGTACAGATTCAAAACATGGTCAAGTTCAAAATGGTAGTAGACTCTTGGAAAGAACTTTTCTCTATAAGAAAGAAAGAAGAAGATTTATTAAACAACTATGAGAAAGTGCATGCATGTAAGAAGTTAACTCGCGTGTGGCATCATTCTGGTTCATTCATCACCTTATTGGAGCTTAGTGTAGAGTTTAGTTTCTTCCTCCGACAAACCCTCCTGAAGGCATAATACCTAAATTTGAAATGATTGCAGTCACAGTTTCTGTTCCTTGAGCACTCAGGAGTTACTTCATTTGGTTGAGGTTGTGAACTGCAAGATGCTTACTCATGCCATCTACAAGCTGATCTTCAGTTTTTCAATGAAGACTGTTAATTAACTGTTTAAGCTGTTCTCTAGCAAAACAAACCTGTCTGTCAAGCTGGATGTTATGTAGGATTGTTTTGTAAGGTCAATAGCACAATCTTTAAAGAGATGAAGCAGCCAGATAGCTTTTGTGTACGTGTGCATAAAGCTTTGGGCTTTGTTACTATAGTGCTAAGGCTTACAGTAATCTGATGAAGTCAGATTGACACTCATTCTTCTGTTCATGGTCATCAAAATTTGCGCATCTTCAACAGCCTTTGTACTTTGTGGGAGAAATACTTGCTTTGTCTCTTAAGATTATAAAATTTCCAACCAAGAGGTGCCTTATGCAAATACGCTAAATCTGCACCTTCTGCTTGGAACTGTAGAGGGCTTCAAATGTTGTTTTCCGGTCAAGAGATTGTGTGAGTCTACTATCACCATAAAGTATTGAGCACCACTTAAGGTTTTTGCTGACAGTCTGAATGGTCGCCATGAGTACGATAAGGATGCCTGTGATTATGTTCCAAAATGTAGGAGCTAGAAATTTGGCAAACCCTCCACCATATTGAAGTTACACAAATCTGCAATGTCCCTGTCACGTACATGGCAAAATCTGGCATGTTACGTCCCTAACTTGAGAATGACCATCAAAAGTGGACAGCCTAACTGTTTTGAAAAAAAGAAATGTGAATGGACTGTGAGCAGTAAGAAACATTTTACCTCCACTGAGAATGATGGTTCAAGCTGGGTCACTGATGGAAGAGGTCTGCATTCCAGGATAGCGAGTAACTCTAAAGCACCAGATTGTAAAACAACCATGAACTCATCTTTTGCGTGTGATACCCATTGTGATAAAGATAGATGATGACTGCCCAACGATTCTGCAGGCCCTGTAAAATAACGAGGTGCTCCTGAGTTCATCTCCAAAATAAGAGGTAGCGCAGTTGCTATAGCCATGTTAGCTTAGCTTATCACTGATCAGAATTGAGATGTGAATTAAGACCTCACAAGACATTCCGGGAACGTTAGAAATATCTAACCTATGCAGTTTCTGGTCAGTCTTATGCTACTTGCAAGAATTGTGGCATTAAGGAAGTTTAAGAAATACTTCGAATCACAATTTGCTAGCCCGAGTCAGTCATCCCGTGAAAATTCAGCCTGTATCTAGATTTCTCAAGGCAATGAATTGATCCCCCAAAAGTTTAAGAGTTCTCTTAGGCATTATACAACATGTTAATGTTGCATAAGAGACTTTGTATACTAAGCGGCATCATGTAAGGCTTAACGATCAATTCTGATCGCCATCCAAAGTTTCTTAGGCATGCAGGATTTTACATAACACTGCAGACTGATGTCAGGTGACAAAGGTGCATCTAGTTATGTAATCAGTATATGGTACCTTCTTTTAGGAAATTTATACCAATTAAGGGAACCCTTTTAGTGAGCTATATAGTTGGTTCATCTTGATCGTCTTACAGACCTCAGCTTTCAAGAACGCCGGAATGTGAAGACGGAATGCGAAGGAGATATATTCACATAATACATCAGTAGGGTGGATCTAATCTCCCATTATCAGCCACCTCTTAAAACGTCCTCCATGTTTAGCTCGCAGTTGGAACTGTCCCAAGTTTTTGTTCAAAGGAGGGAGGAACTAACTATCGAAACTAACTGGGCAGCAACTTATACATTATGATTTGGATCACCTCTATGTATAATACACTTGGCTAAATCCTTCGTCTTCCTTGCAGATCAATAATTCTGTATGTCTTCAGTCTAATAGACCCTTTTGGATGTTTCTCTCTTTTTTCTTTAATTCCACCGTTTCTTTAGTATAATCTTTGTAATGGTTGTGGTCGTTTCACAGGGTACTTTGGCACTGTTCATCGTGCAGAGTGGCGTGGTTGTGTAAGGACTTATTTCCTTTTAATTTATGCTATTGTCCTACCATCATCTTGTTTGGAAAGCATGTGCATAATGTATAATAAATAAATTATTAGAGCCATTCGGCCAGTGTTTTGAGCATATAAGAATTGGGTCCATGTTAATGTAGACTTATGATTTTTGAAATCTCTGTTCAGAAAGAGATCTTTGTAGTAAGGTTGGAGAGGTCAGATACCACCAAGTACAATTTTTTTTCACCAGGCCAGTGCATTGAGCATATAAGAATTGTGTGCATGTTAATATAGATTTATGATTTATTAGAGCTGTTTGGCCAGCGTTTTGAGCATATAAGAATTGGGTGCATGTTAATGTAGACTTATGATTGTTGAAAGCTCTGTCCAGAAACAGATCTCTTTGTAGTAAGGTTTTACCACCAAGTACAAGTTTTTCTAACCATTTCTTGTATAATAAGACATGTCAATAGATCACCACAGCCACCATATGTTGTTTTGGGAAACTTAGGTGGCTATGAGATTCTTACATCCAATTCATAAATTGTATCTGAAGCTGTGCTGCTTTTTAAGTAGATGGTGCCCTCGAGTATAAGACCTCAAAAGTTTACTTTCTAATACTGTTCATGTGAATTGAATAATTGAAACTAAAGCATGAATAAGATTCTATTATCAGAACTTTTTAATAGTTCTTAACTATTAAATGTCCATTTAATCAGGATGTTGCTGTAAAAATATTAACAGAACAGGACGTCCATGAGGACCAGCTGAGTGAGTTTATGCGAGAGGTATACCATTTCTATCAAGTGTTGCTTTGGTAATTAGCAACATGTACTTTCATATTTTAAACTTTATTTGTGAAGTATATGTTACATGTTTATCGAAGTGAAACACGCTAGATACTAAATGGATTAGGTGGTATACTCTTTCTTGTGCCTTGGACTATGAGTTCAATATCAACAACTAGGAGTTGGTATCAACAGTGAAAATATATCCATTCCTCGTTCATAAGTACATATTATGTTACTACATAATTTCTATGAGGGCCATTACATGGGGTAATGCTGCGGCGGTCCTTTCACTTGAGGCGGAGCCGCGAACCCTCTGCCGAAGCTGATGGCACCGCCGAAGCGTTTTGCCATGCAATGGCCCGAGACATATATTATGCGACGTAAATATTGTTTTGCCTAAGTTACGTTCATCATACTAAGTGGAGCAAATTACACATAATATGTGCTGTAATGTGCTGTAATTTGCAGTAATTTAAGGCAAAAGATATTTACATTCCATGAATATCAGGAATGTGTGGCTGGTTCTCAATTTGTGCAAGTAGTAGGATTGTTGCAAACAAGCATGTTTCAGCAGAGCATATTATATGGGTGTAGACATTGAATGTGAATGTCTGTAAGAGGAAAAGAAATTGTGGTGGTTTTGAAGATTTGGCTATGTTAAACACAAGTTGTAGGAATTTTGGTGATGAAAGCTGGATGAAGTGGCACTTTGGATTACATTTTAGATGCCTCAAACCTTTGCAGAGTACTGAGCAGGTAAATCATGTGAAAGAGCTTAAGCACAAAATCCTGTTTGGGAAATTCCTAATGGATGCAATATTACGGTCTTTGAGACCACATAGATAGATTAATTCTTATCATCAGTGAATCTTATTATAGGGCTCTTATTCTTCTTTTGGAAGGATTTCTTCTGGAGCTGTCTGGCCTCTTTTTAGCTTTGTTGACCTTTTTGTAGAGTGACGACTACAGACAACTCTAATTTTCCTTTCATGCCACTGCTACCTTTCATGATGGCGAACAAGAAAGGAGGTCAGCACTGTTCGCTTTAACCCGATGTACCATATTTCCTTGTTTAATTATGGTTTTTCTGAGTTGAGTGAGTTCTATATACATATAAGGCCAAAACATTTCTGGTTCTGAAAGTGCATAAGCTTCTGCAGGTGGTTGGGTTCTGAAAAAGCCAATGGTAACTTTCCCTCACTTCATAGTATGCTGGGAACAAGTTCTGTTCTCCAAACTTGAGTTGCACAGTTGGCAGATTATTTGAACTCGTGCCAATGCCCTTAGCTCGGCCAGCTTCAATCTCTAACTGATGTGAGGAGACACGACCCAATACAATCTTTAGATTATGTGATAGACGAATATCTAAATATCCAGGAGATCTAAGGAAACCATCATTTTGCGAAGGAACTGTTCTTGTGGGTCATTTTCTGCCATATATGTGTGCATTATGTCATGCCAAATTTATCTCCTTGTATTTTGGGTTGATGGACATTGAGAATTTGTTTATCTTGTCTTGTTATTCTTGGCAAACTTTGTTTTATTTGGGGTCCCATGGAGGTCATTCTTAGGGAGTACAACGTGGCAAATTGGAGATTGGTATCATAGTGCTTTCAACCTGCTGAAAGTATACCATAGAATCTCTTCTTTTAGTGCGCAGGAAGCTATATTAGAAAGCTTTACTTTATATTACTATTAGAACACAAGCAAGATGCCTGGTTTACCATGATATCATCAAATTGTTGACATGCTTGTCTATTTATCTGCTCTGCGACACAAAAGGAAGGCTGGTATTTGGCAGCTGGAAGCAGCACACTTCTCTAGAGAAAAGAAAATTGCACATGATAAGATGGAACTTGGAGAGCAGTCCAGTGAAAGGAAAGATGAATTTAAGTCAAGCCATAGATGCTCTTTTGGGAGAGAAGAATTGAGACCTTTGACGAAGAGGCAAAGAGAAGCATTACATATTCCAACCTGTAAATGAAGGCTTTGGTTGTGGCCCTTTTTCCGTTTAATTGTTTCAGTATTCGCTCTTTTCTTTGGTTTAAGATAAAATTTAATATTTACCTTTCCTGAGTGTTAATATGGGCAGGTGTCAATTTTAATGCGACTACGCCATCCAAATATTGTGCTGTTTCTTGGAGCTGTTATGGAACCTAATAAACTTTCTATAGTTACTGAATATCTGCCAAGGTAATTTTCTTTCTTTGTGGTAGTTTAGGCACAGCATGAGGTGCTTAGTATTGTTCGATCATCGCAGGGGCAATTTATTCAAACTTCTACAGCGGCCTCAGGCCAGGGATGTTTTGGATGATCGGAAGCGGCTGCGGATGGCACTTGATGTGGTATTGCAGTTGTGGTCATGCTCTTCATTTGATAAACGTGATCTACATCCTACATTTATGATGCTTACATTATGTGCTGAGGCAAATTTTTAGGCAAAAGGCATGAACTACCTGCACCAAAGTAATCCTCCCATTGTTCATCGAGATCTGAAAACACCAAATTTGCTCGTTGATAAGGACTGGACAGTGAAGGTGAAGTTTAATGCCGTTGTCTTTGGGCCTTAATCATTATTTTTATAACATTTTTGTGTTGCTACAGGTATGTGATTTTGGTTTATCACGCTTGAAGGCTCATACATATCTGTCATCTCGTTCTGGTTTTGGAACGGTATCTATACTGGACCATCTTGTGTAGTTGCATTTTGATTATCCTGTTTTGCAAGCAATTTATGGAGGATTTACTATTTAATGCAGCCAGAGTGGATGGCGCCTGAAGTTCTACGGGATGAGCCCTCTAATGAAAAATCGGATGTTTATAGCTTCGGAGTTATTTTATGGGAGCTTATGACATTACAACAACCGTGGAATGGGATGAGTCTGGCTCAGGTAGAATATAACATCTAGCAAACCCTTGAAGTACAAAGTATAAAAATGAGATTGTTAAAGTTGAAATTTACAATCACGATGATATAAGATGATCAATAAGGTTAAGCCAGGTGATGTATGCCCACTGCCAGGAATGAGTCTGAAGTATATATGGTTTAAGTAGCCAGAATCAATGCATAAGCACTTTAACCCGTGCACCATATGTTGTGCCTTCGAATCTATGGCTTGTGTCATATCCAGCTAGCGTAATTTAGATCCAGTATTTTTTGCATGGCTGCATATCAAACAGGCAGAGCAAGGAGCTTGGATTGAAGTTAAGGTTGAGATTGCACAAGTGGCAGTGCCTAGAAAATTACATCGAATAGGGAAAGATGGAAACCTTTATGGGTTTGCGTGGTTGGAATTGTTTGGGAACACTGCACCCTTTTCCTTGGAGAAGAAAATGTCCACCACTGTTGGTTTCTTGTTCAAGGGAGGTTCGAAGGGAAAATTTGCTTTCAATGGGTTTTGGAGGCAGTGTAGTTGAAAGCTAGGGTTGTCAATTAGCAGTAGGAAATTCATTTTGAAGGTATTGCATCAGATCCAGAGTATTTTAGCTAGGCTACAAAGACTCATGGAATAAGTGAAAAGAATTTACCAGCTTAAATATGCATCTCATCCTCTGTGCTGGAAGTTTGATACCTTGGAAAAGCATACATGATTTAAACAAGATTGAAAGTATAGTTAAGCAGCCTTAAAGAATGGGTGGCAAAGGAGATACATAAATGTGGTTCTTAAAAGACAATTCCTCAGAAGTTACATTTCATCAGAAGGTTACTATGGTTCATTAGGAGTCCCTGCAAGGCAAGGTGGTTGTCAATCCCTGCTCTAAGATAAATTCATATTGAATATAGAGAGAAAGAGCATCTAATTGTTGCTATTGTGTGCTACGCTTATAGATAATCTGTTATATTTACGGATGGACACACTGCATGCATGAATTTTATGCAGTCACGCCTAGTGCAATGCATGTAGGAAAAGAAAAGAGAATTTTATTACAAGCACACAATTTTGTTATATTCAAACATCAGAAGCACGGGTTATTATGATGAATTGTAATGCTGTAATTGCCATTGAGATATATTGGAACATGATTACTGCGGCCATGTGCTTTTAATATTAAAATTTGATCCATCTCTCTGAGTTTTTTGCGATTTTGTAGGTGGTTGGTGCAGTAGGATTTCAAGGGAGGCGGCCTCAGATTCCTCAGGACGTGAACCCAGAAACTGCCGCACTTATTGAGTCATGCTGGGCAAGGTAATTCTTATTTACTTTGATGTTTCATTACTGGGAAAATATGCTATTGTTAGAGACCATCCCTGTTTATTTACTTTGGTATTTCATTACTGGGAGAATATGGTATTGTTAGAGACCATCCCTGTATGTTATATGTTGCGTAAGTATATATCTGCATGCTTAGATTGGCTAAATTTATGATGGTATGTGTGTTATTTTGGTATATGTGCATTCTTAGATTGGCTAAATTGAGATGATGGCTTGTGTTTTATTTTCGCTATATCACTGGGAAATATGCTATTGTTAAAGATCATCCATGTACGTTCTACATTAAGTATATTTCCATGCTTACGTTGGTCAAATTTAGATGATGGCATGTGTTTTAGTTTGGCTTCAAGTAAGGTAGGCAATGAGATAATGTGCTTTGCCATTTATTTGCAGTGAATCAGCCGACCGGCCATCTTTTGCTGACATAATCGTGGAACTGAAGCGTTTGATGAGGACTGCTAATACACGCCAAGCGGATGTTTGATTTTAGTGCAATATGGTTGACTAGCAACTCGGGGATCAATGTGCCAAGTCTACAATGTCAGATGCCCAAGAGGGCTAATCATTTGGTGGCTGAGCTGTTAATTTAATTTTTTGCTAAGAAATGGCCAGAAGATATTGGGCCTTGATGTAAAAGCATTTTTTCTGCTCCTATTCATCAATTATAATTGTCATTCTTCCCATGTGCTGGAAGGTCAAGTGTAGTTTTGTAGGAGACCACATGGGTTGGAAGAGCTCTCATGGTGGAAGCAACCATTCCAGGGCTTAATATTCCTTTTGTAGTTTTGTAGGACTACATGGGTTAGAAGAGCTCTCATGGTGGAATCAACCCTTTCAGGCTTGATATTCCTTTGTATATAGGGAATCACCTAAGGAAATCCACTTTTTGGCAAGCATTATGGAGAGGACTCGTTAGATTAAGTTAAATTGGATTACTTCGTTAAATTAAGATGACGGTGACGTTTTGTAGTTTAGTCAAAGGAGCTTTGACATGGTGGATCCTGCTGGTGAAGATTTTCTGTTATCGTATATTGTTGTAAGCATTGGCTCCCATTTTTTTGTAAACTAGTTTAGCATAGTTGGAGTGCCATCTTCTCTACCTATTTATTTCAGTTTCACATTTCTGTTCTCATTTTTTTTTAGAGTGAGATTCCACTGACTTTAAAATATGGACTTTAATTAGACAAACCCAATACATTTTTGCCATGTCAGAAAGTGGCATTGCAATGTATTCCAGTTGGAGTGAAACATGGTGTTGCCAAGCTCTTTTTTAAAGGACAGCCAATATTGTCGCTTGTCCAGATGTTGCCATGTGGATCTGCATAACGCAGTTGTAATGTAACTTTAGTGTGAATTGCAAGGTCATTAAAATAAGGCGAAATTCTAAATATATCCCTCAAGGGGGCAAATACTCCAAAAATTTCTCCCAAAAATATGGTATTCGGTTAAAATGGCAATAATATTTTTGTGAACTATTCAATAGTAGTAGAATAAGTTAAATTGGATTTAGAAGTTTCTAAGTTGAAGTGTTTTAAAAGGATATCATAAAAAACAACTTAATAAGTATAACTTACGAATTTCAATTCTAATTTAGATTGATTTGATCTTAATGGGAAGATCATATCCTGATCTATAATGTTCGTGAGTACAACTTTTGAATTTGAGGAGCACCAAAAACTAATCACCTTATTTACAAACACGCTCTTTATTTGGAGGGTACGAAACATTTACAAACTTGAGGGGTTTGGAATTTTCCCTTTGAATAACGAAGTTATCTTAATTTGGTTGGTATGAAGGCACCCTTAGATGCATAGTAGGCATTGATTTCAAACCTATGCCTCAAGGTCCGATTATGCAATGTAAGATTAAGTGTACTTTGGATAAAACTAGTGAAATATCTATCATAATAATAGGGGTTTTCTTTTGTATTTTTGTACTTCTTTTCCTATGGGTTTTATATGATTTGGTGGCCGTATTTTATAGGGTGTACTAATGCATGTCTAGAGTGCGCACTATATTTTGAATGTTCTTATTTCATGTTTTTTAATGATCAGACCCATGTGTGCATGGTTTTTTGTGCCACTGAATTTTGCCCGATGCGAATGACTAATCTCCAAGAAGAATCTGCAACACAATCATCAAGAAGTAAAGCAAATAAACACAAATCCATCCCTTAAGGGCAATGCTCACCACCCAACCGAGAGTCATCTCCAAGAAGAATCTGCAAGACAATCATCAAGAAGTAAAGCAGATAAACACAAATCCACCCCTTAAGGGCAATGCTCACCACCCGACCGGGCTATCCTAAGCAAGAGAACTTCTGAGAAAGACTGAATTTTGGAATAGGAAAGGCTCTAAGGAAAATATAATTAGTCACTAAAGAAACCCATCTCTAACGAGGTCACAAATTCAAGAAGAGATTGGAATTCTAGAATAGGCTAAAAAGGATTATGGGAATTCACAAAGATCGAAAGATTATCCAATCAGTCAATCCTCCATAGAGATTATATGCTTAGAATTATCAGAAGCTTAAGGATGGATTCCAGAGTTGTTGCCGAATTGAAGATCTGTTTCTGCCCTTGTTGGTCGCAACTCCTCTTCTACTCCTTTGTTTGTCGCATCTCCTCCTTAGTCGTAGGTGTGTCAATGGATAACAAAAGCCATCGATTTATACTTGGTATGCTATCATTTAGGAAAAGCCACGATGCCTTCCTTTAAGAAAAGGATACGTAGCCTTATAATAGATTCAAAGGTCCACTTTAGTTATAGATGTCGAGCTCTTAATAATCGATGTAGATACCTTTTTCAAAAAGGCTCAATGCCTTCCTAAAAGTATTCGCATCCTTATATAGTTTAAAAAGGTCTTCTGTTGATACCAATGTCTTGCCAGTGTTTTGCCCAATCTTTTATCTTCCTTCACAAATTTTCTGTAGTAGCCTGCCAAGCCTAGGAAGCTTTTTACCTCATGAACATTCTTCGCCATTCTATTACGGTTTGAATATTTGTTGGGTCTGTTGAAATCCCTTTAGCTGAGATGACATGCCCCAAATATTCTACCCTGGTTGTGGCAAAGTGACACTTGCTCAACTTTGCGTAACCCATGCCTCCTTGATTTCTCTAGAGCTTTCCTCAAATGTTTAACATAATCTTTGAGAATTTTGCTGTATATAAGAATATCATTGAAGAATATGATAACAAATTCATCAACAAACTCCCGGAATATATCATTCATGAGCCTCATGAATGTTGTGGGGACATTGGACAATCCGAACGACATGACCATGAACTCTTTGTTTTCAATTGAAGGCCAGATCTTATATTATAATATTATACCGTAATGGAGGGGTGCAGCCCTAGATCGGACGGCCAAAATTATACCACATCAACAAACAAGATTAAAGCCTTTTTTACAAAACGTTCGATGCTTAGCTTCTCAGGTGCTGGAAGGTCAAGTGTAGTTTTGTAGGAGACCACATGGGTTGGAAGAGCTCTCATGGTGGAAGAAACCATTCCAGGGCTTAATATTCCTTTTGTAGTTTTGTAGGACTACATGGGTTAGAAGAGCTCTCATGGTGGAATCAACCCTTTCAGGCTTGATATTCCTTTGTATATAGGGAATCACCTAAGGAAATCCACTTTTTGGCAAGCATTATGGAGAGGACTCGTTAGATTAAGTTAAGTTGGATTACTTCGTTAAATTAAGACGACGGTGACGTTTTGGTAGTTTAGTCAAAGGAGCTTTGACATGGTGGATCCTGCTGGTGAAGATTTTCTGTTATCGTATATTGTGGGGGTCTTGGCAATTGGGGTGCCATTCCCCTGTTAGCAGGTCGGTTTCTGTGACCGGCGTTAGCCAGGAGCAGGTGACCTGCTAAAAGGGGAATGCCACCGCAATTAGCCAAGACCCCACATTCCAGAAGTTTGGGGAGCTGCGAAAACAAAAATAGATTATGTGTCTGTGTTATACTGGGTGATCTAAACATAGCAAAAACAGAGCCGGTTGCAATTTCGGTCTACAACAAAGCAATTTCGATCTACAACAGAGCAAATGCAGCGAGAAAACAGAGCTATTGAGGCGGATTTGTGGATATCTCCACTTCTAATCATCTCTATCTCCACTTTTGATCCGTTTGCTCTTATATGAAGAACCCAGATGAAGTGTGTTTGCTCTGTTGTTGCGCAATGGCCTGTGCATATATTGTGGAAGAAGGAAAAAAAAAGCCATGGCTTCAGCTATGTCGGAAGCTCTGCATGCATGATGGGCCCTGTTCCCCTCTTGCAGCTCCTGCTGGCCTTCTTCCACATATCTCTTTGCACTATTTTTGGCAAAACAGAGCTCTCTGGCTATGGCCGATGGAGAACACACAAGGCTCTCTAGCTAAGCGGCCTTTTTGCCTGCTTCATGGCGGCACTGTGAAGAACCCTAACCTAAACTATTGGAACCCTAACATGCGCAGCCAGTCAAACGGAATGCAGCGTTGCAACTTCCATTCCGGATTATTGAGGTAGGCCACGTGGCGGCACGAGAATGCACGCCAGACAAAACTGGCGACCCAACTTCTGGAATGTTGTAAGCATTGGCTCCCATTTTTTTGTAAACTAGTTTAGCATAGTTGGAGTGCCATCTTCTCTATCTATTTATTTCAGTTTCACATTTATGTTCTCATTCTTGTTTAGACGAGATTCCACTATGACTTTAAAATATGGACTTTAACTAGACAAACCTATACAATTTTGCCATGTCATAAAGGCATAGTTGGAATGTATTCCAGTTGGAGTGAAAACATGGTGTTGCCAAGCTCCTTTTTAAAGGATAGCCAATATTGTCCCTTGCCCAGATGTTGCCATGTCGATCTCCATAACAGAGTCTTAATGTAACTTTGGTCTCAATTGGAATGTCATTAAAATAAGGGGAAATTCTATATATATATTCCTCAAGGGTGCAAATACTCCAAAGATTTCCCCCAAAATTATGGTATTCGACTCAAATGGCAATAATATTTTTGTGGCAATAATATTTTTGTGAGTGATAACATAAAAAAGTGTCTATGAAACTTATAAATGAGAGTAAAATCTATCCATTAGTAGTAGAATAATTTAAAAGTTGAATCATTTAAACTGGATTTGGAAGTCGCAAATAAGTATATCTTATGAATTTCAATTCTGTTTTAGATTGTTTTGATCTTATTGGAAAGATCTTATCCTGATCTATAATGTTCGTGAGTACAACTCTTGACTTTGAAGAGCACCAAAAACTAATCACCTTATTTACAAACACGCTCTTTATTTGGAGGGTACGAAACATTTACAAACTTGAGGGGTTTGGAATTTTCCCTTTGAATAACGAAGTTATCTTAATTTTGTTGGTATGAAGGCACCCTTATACGCATAGTAGGCATTGGTTTCAAACCTATGCATCAAGGGCCGATTATGCAATGTAAGATTAACTGTACCTTGGATAAAACTAGTGAAATATCTATCATAATAATAGGGATTTTCTTTTGTATTTTCGTACTTCTTTTCCTATGAGTTTTATATGCTTTGGTGGCCGTATCTTATAGGGTGTACTAATGCGTACGTCTAGAGTGCGCATTATATTTTGAATGTTCTTATTTCATATTTTTAATGATTTAGACCCACGTGTGCATGGTTTTTTGTGCCACTTAATTTTGCCCTATCATTTTTGATGCGAATGAGTAATCTCCAAGAAGAATATGCAAGACAATCATCAAGAAGTAAAGCAAATAAACACAAATCCACCCCTTAAGGGCAAAGCTCACCATCCAACCGGGCTATCCCGAGCAAGAGAACTTTTGAGGAAGACTGAATCTTGGAATAAGAAAGGATTTAAGAAAAATATACTTAACCACTAGAGAAACCCATCTCTAGCAAGGTCACAGATTCAAGAAGAGATTGAAATTATAGAATAGGCTAGAAAGGATTATGGGAATTCACAAAGATCGAAAGATTATCCAATCAGTCAATCCTCCACAACGATTATATGCTTAGAAATATCAAAAGTTAAGGATGGATTCAGGAGCTGTTGCCGAACTGAAGATCTGTTTCCGCCCTTGTTGGTCGCATCTCCGCTTCTGATCCTTTGTTGGTCGCAACTCCTCCTTAGTCGTAGTTGTGTCAATAGATAACAAAAGCCATCTATTTATACTTGGTATGCTATCATTTAGGAAAAGCCACGATGCCTTCCTTTAAGAAAAGGATACGTAGCTTTATAATAGAATAGATAACAAAAGCCATCTATTTATACTTGGTATGCTATCATTTAGGAAAAGCCACGATGCCTTCCTTTAAGAAAAGGATATGTAGCTTTATAATAGATTCAAAGGCCCACTTTAGTTATAGATGTCGAGCTCTTAATAATCGATGTAGATACCTTTTTCAAAAAGGCTCAATGCCTTCCTAAAAGTATTCTCATCCTTATATAGTTTAAAAAGATCTGCCGTTGATTCCAATGGTCCACAATGCCTCTAGCAAATATTATTCACTAAACTTAGTAAATGCGATTTTCTATTGGTCTTAAAGGATTGGCATAAACATTTTGACTTTCTTTCTTTTTTCTCTTGCTCCACATAGCCACTCCCTCGAGCACCACCATATCAATTCCTCCCTTTCCTAGGATTGATCGACCTCGACAAGGAAGTATATGGCAAATTAATACAACCAAATTTATGATTGCAACTTTGATTGAGTCCACAATCAGAAATTATCATATCCAGCCATCAAAGGCAGTAACGGACCCATGGTAGACCGCTCGAGTATTCGATCCTTGAATGTGCATGTAAGGCGTTCCCAAGACACTGACATAAATGGGTAGAAGCGACTACTCATAAACGTTTAGATGGTTTTGCCCAGTTGGTTAAGGGCATGTCAGTTAGGAACGTTACAATGGCTAAAATAACCAAATCCATGGTTACTACTCTAGTTGAGTCCACAGCTAGAAATATTCAAGTCCAGCCCTTAAAGGCTAAAAATTTCCAAGACCAACTATTATGCTGCAGTCATAATAACTGTGTCAAGATGTATTAAGGATCTAAAGAAAAAAGAAGGTGATTCTTAATAACAAAGGTTTAACTTTAGAGAATAAAAGGAATTAGAAGGGAAACACCTTAGAACCCTCTAAGGCAACTTATCACAATTATTCATAATTTGGCCTTTGGATTGGAAGGAAAGTAAAGGTTTAAGGGTAGTTCAATGTAACCACTAGAGAACATTCTCTAGTAACAAACTAAATCTGGAGAAAGGCTTAGGAAAAGGCAATACATTAAAACCACTAGATATTCAATCTAGCAACCATCCAAATTTAAGATGTAGCTTCAGGAATTGGCTTTAAAGAATTGTATGAATTTTGGAAACCTGCAAATAAGGTATATGGTGGTAGCTTTGTTATTCGTTGAAGTAGGAAACGAGGTCAGAATTGTGCCAAACCAATTCGTTGATGCTCTGTCTCCGCATGCAATTATGGAAGGTGACGTCTTGCGTCTCTATGTCTTCTGTATGTCTTCCTTGTGCTATTCTACTTTTCATGGTCTACTTAAGCTGCTCAATCCCTAATTCTTACTGATCTATCTCTAATTCTTGTTGCGCTTTATTCGTCAGCAATTCCATTTGTAAACTGTTCAAAAGAAAAACCTGCAATAAAACTATTCACTAAAAGCAGATCACTCTGACTGACCTCACTCATCCTTGATTATGAAGGATGGCCTTGATTTTAGCTCCTGCATTCTGCACCAGTTTAATACATGAATACAATTGCAACATAAATTGCTAAGAGGAATTATATAAGAAGTCAGCTAACTGCATTAGATTTCTGCCGCAAGTTTCTATGAGAAACGCATCTCGTCATTTCTCGAAACTCAGCACTTCAATTCTAAATTCTACTTAATTAAATCCAAACAGGAAGTTAAACTTTATCCACATAATCTAAACTTTTTGCATAGGTTCCAAAAAAATCGAAACCGTGTTCTGATACCAATTTGATCGAATGAGTAATCTTCAAGAAGAATATGCAAGACAATCATCAAGAAGTAAAGCAAATAAACACAAATCCACCCCTTAAGAGCAAAGCTCACCAAACTTAAGGATGGATTCAAGGGCTGTTGCTGAATTGAAGAAGATTTGTTTCCGCCTAGGAAGCAGATGGTAGTTCTTACACATTTTTATATTTCATCCCCGTTTACAAACAATATTGTACTCAGCATGTGATGACGAGCAGTTTTACTTGGACCTTGAACTTCCAAAGCATTCATTTTCTTAGCACATCGTATAATGATAATAATTCTTGTAGGGAAAATATTATTCTAACGCCTAATCTATGAGACTTACACATGACACCGCACTAGTATAGGTCTCGCTTTCACTCTAAAATGACATGTTTGTGTTCACCCAAAACAGGGAGTGTTTGAATTTGAATCTTATTTATACTTCCCCCATCTTCCAACAACTTTGTATAAACTTGAAGACGAAAAGAGAACTTGAAATCCTCCCATTCATAAATCTTGATGTGTACCCATGCTCACAATGCAACGAATACAGATCCAACAAACCTACATGAGCTCACATAAACCCAACCTCTTCTCAAATTATTGCCCATGACAAATAAGCATAAATAACTCAATTTCAATCTAAAAGCCAAAAAAGTTAAAAGGATGGTGTGTTAAAGAACACCGAGACTTTTCCTAGTGTATTTCACCCCATGAATTTCTACTTCATAGAAGGCATGAGATGCATGCAACAAAAACACCATTATGGGACTTACAATACTTCATATCGATTAAGAAACACTAGCATTCACAATGTTAGTTATGGCTAGGAGGGTTAAAGCATGCTAGGGTGTACCACTTTTGGAACCTACCTAAAATACACACTGGGTACTCACATATGGTGATATTGCTTCATGTTCATGATAATGGGTGATATGAAAAGT
>JAANSK020000135.1:0-18939 GCA_011763485.2 Isoetes engelmannii
TAGGCATATAGGCATGAGAGGTGTATAGGTGTATAAGTATGATAGGTATGTTAGGTATGATAGGTTTATAGGTGATAGGTATAGGTATAATAGGTGTATAGATATGACAGCTATAGGTGTATATGTATGGTAGGTGTATACGAGATAGGTATAGGTATGATAGGTATGGGTATAGGTATCATAGGTGTATAGGTATGTGTATAGGTATCATAGACGATAGGTATAGGCATGAGATGTTTATAGGTATGATAGGTATAGGTGTATATGTATGATAGGTGTATAAGTCATAGGTATGATAGGTATAGGTATATGTATAAGTATGATAGGTATAGGTATAGGTATAGGTGTATAGGTACACGTATGATAGGTGTATATGTGATAGGTATAGGTATGATAGGTGTATAGGTGTGATAGGTGTATAAGTCATAGGTATGATAGGTAGGTATGGGTATGATATAGGTATGATAGGTATAGGTATGATGGGTATAGGTATACGTATGATAGGTATAGGTAGGTATGATAAATATAGGTATGATAAATATGATAGGTATAGGTATCATAGGTATAGGTAACATAGGTATAAGTATAGGTATGATAGGTATAGATATGATAGTACGATAGGTATAGGTATGATAGTTATAGATATAGATATGATAGGTATAGGTATAGGTATGATATACATGATAAGTATAAGTATGATAGGTGTATTTGTATCATAGGTCCAAATCGAGGCGAGACCTCCGCCGAGGAGTGTAAAAGAAAAGGGGCCGCCCGTCAGGGCGACCCCTTTTCTAGTTATATATCTTTAGATAGCTTTGTCTCTTTGCCATAGCTCTTTTACCGCCGACCAACCCCGTAAATAATGCTGTAAATAATGCACGCCGTCGTGTTTGAGCCAGCCTTAAATCCAAAAAAATCCGCTAAGTCCACAAAAACGCAGTGTGTTTTTTTTTCTCTATATGGCTCAAACATGTCAAGACACAAAAAATTGGTTTCTCTATATGGCTCAAACATGTCAAGACACAAAAAATCCATTAAATAAAAAAAACACCGTGTATTTTCTTTTGGCTCAAACATAGACTGCGTGAGATATTTAAGAAGAAGAAGAAGAAATTTTTTAACGTCCACGAGAACCCAATCGGGTTATGAGACCAAGACAAGGAAGAGGGCCAAAGCCTAGACCAAAACCCGGGGCACAGCCCCAACACAAACATATAGACTCACATGCACAACAAGAGAAAATACAGCATGGGTGTTTATACCATATAACACACTAGGAAGTGCATTATTACCGCCGCGTTCGAACACCATATAACCAAAGTAGTAAAGTACCTATGAAAGAGCTTCATTGATGATTAAATTCCTCTGGACTTGTTGGTCAGGGACGCTTCTTATTCAAATTTGTGAGGAATTAAGGATCTTACGCATTACAATTTTCCAATCACACATCATAGAATGGTCAAGTCTTGTTTGGCTGTCCAAGAACAACCTGGTTCTAATATGGCTTCAGAGACCTGTTGAAAAAAAGTATCTCATTTGCATTAGACACCCTATGCATCATCCAATGAAATAATTTGTCCCACGACATATCCCACATAGCCAAGCATTTACCTTTGCATTTTCGACACAGACAAATTCTTTATAACATGCTTCCATGGAAAGGTGGGGATTCCAGAGCACTAGATCCGTCCACCTGTATGACAACTTAGTTAGAGCATGTATTTTCGAGAATCATTAGCCGCCTGAAAAAGCGGCTAATAAAGTATAAAAAGCCCACTTGCCCTCAAACCAAAAAGAAAAAGGGGAAAAAAGAAAAAGAAAAAAGCACTCACCCCTTGTTTTTTATCGATATTTTATTCCCTAGACCATTACTCAGCAACACTTCTTCAGGTGTATTGAGGTATACACAGTCCACAAAACCTTGAAAGTTGATCACATCTCTGCAAATCCCCAATTAGCATATCAAGGAGTGATTCTCTAAAACCATACCTCTATGTAATTGAAGCTTCCGACAAATTATGCTTTCTATTTGATTAGCATACACATGCCATTACCATATAAGTTCCTCAAGCCTACTAGAGTCAGCACAACTTTCTACAAGCTGACACTCTAGATAATCGAAAAAGCAGAAAGAGATGCAAGACAACTGGAACTTGATCTATAGATCAAGAAGATTTTCACCCAGCATGTCCTTCCTACTCTGGGGCTTATATGAGACCCCATATCTCCTGTTTGTCATGTTCCAACACCAAGGTAATAGCCATCAACCACCAAGTCTGTATGATCTATTAATTAACTAACCAGCATCTTCTGTGATTACATATCATCATACAGAACAACAATGGAAATCTTACCTTCATGACCTTTGTAAGAAAAAATCTTTTGACTTTTTTGCATGTGAAAACGTGGGGCTTGCTACAAGCCAAGATACTCTTCTTGAGTCTGCAAAATAGGCCTCATCCATGTTTTCGTAAGGCTCCTATTCCAAATCTCCATTCTAGCATGTTACTTCATAAGAAGCTTATATAGGCATCCCCTACATGCTGCAAATGTCATGACTGCTTAACAGTTACAGCTTTGCAACTGGAGCATATACCTCTGTAATCTAGACCATCTTGAGTGTAGCCCTTTGTGAACCTATCAAACTTTGAATTCATAGACACCAACACAACTGACACTCTTGCTGAAGATAATTGAATTTGAACTGGATCCTATGTTGGATAACCCCACAAACAGTCCCACCATGCAATTTTGTTTTTCTAAGAAATAATAAGTTGAGCATACGAGTTTTATGCTTTACATGGCCAATGAAAGATCCTGACATACCGCACATCTTCTTTCTGATCCATCTTCTTTCTAAAGGGATCCCAAATGCCTATCCCGGTTTCCTATACTTCCATGCAGATTTCAAAGGATTATGAGACTTCTGTTTCCTCCGGTTCTATATTTAGCACAATACTTTGAAGTGAAAGAGTTTGCTGATCCAGATTTTTGTCTTGTACTTTGATTGGATTCCATTTGCCATCTAAGCCTTTTCAAACCCAAACATAACACCAAAGTGTCTGACTAATCAAATTTTACACTGAAAGCTTTCAAGGATCAGAGGCAAAACCTCCACACTCTAGCAGATCAATATTAATATAAGAAATCTTACAGAATCACATGAAACCAACAGAAAAAGTTAGACGAACATGTGCATCATGCCAGGACATCACATATATAACAGGTCAACCTGTTCTTTTCCGCACAGGCATTCCAAACTTCTAGGAAACAATTAAACCTAGCAGCCCCTACGAATGCAGTATCAACAGCTTTGCTCGTTCTAAGCAGATATCAATATTCAAAATTGAAAAATCCTTTCTGAAATAATATGCCTGAGATATGTCTCACCGTTCCTCTTTGCCAGGCCTTGGATTTCTTGGATCAAGAAGATCTTTATTTAAGGTGTTGCACCCCTTTAGTCCATTGACAAGAACTCCACCTAATGATGCCTGCCAAATTAATATGACAGTCTGAATAGAGCAGTCTTAGATGGATGCATCATATGTGTATTTCTTAGAAGGAACTATTTCTCAAATCACAGAGGATGACAAGTTCCTAAAACATCCATTTTGTAAAGCACACTAAAGAGCTGGTTAAGAATTGGAGCAATAATTTATAATTCAAGTTTCTAATGGAGAATTTCCCAATTCTTGCTTTTGGCCTGAAAAGGCCCCTGCTCTTGCAGTTTAAAGAGCAAGTTGGGTTTAAGACAACTTTCATAATGGATGTTGGATAAACAGTGAGCTGTTTTTTCGTCATCCTTTTTGTCTTGATGGGGAGTCTCAGAAATTTGCCGAGTAAACATAAAAAGAAAGGTGGCACGTCGTGAATGGCATCTCAAAATGACATACATCAAGCTAACATAGACATATCATAGTTAGTAATTTCAATTCACTGTTTTTCCTCTTGGATCAAATGCCTAGCCCCTCTTTTTCGTCCTATATAGTACCAACAGATCTTGACATAAGCCAACTATATAGAACCTACTAATAATGGCACTTAATAAACGCTGCAACTACAATTTTTTCACTTCCTACATGTATAATTTACTAATAGCGACACGTAATAAACACTGCAACTACAATTTGTTTCACTTCCTACATGAAAATAGGTATGCAATGCCGTCGTAAAGGAGAAAGCCCTTGTATCAATGTTTTTTATGGATAATTCCGTTTTCAGTATTTTTGACTCCAGCACCACCTGACAAGGAAACACAAGAGGACATCAGAAAGGACATATAAATGGTAATCTAACTACGAGAATGAAACCTTACTTAACTACGTATACTGGGATGGGACTCGAAGGTGTAGTAATCTGAGTACACTTCAAAGCAAACTCACTAACAAATTATAATGTATCACTTTGAGTATTTGTCTATGTGACAGAATTATTATAGATGTCCCACTTAAGCCATATTTGGGACAAATGAACCACATAAAACTTATAAGTAGACCAGGCCGGAGTCTCGAAGCTATGTAACACTCGAAATGGGACTATTGAATGCATCAGGTGTGATAATGAAATTTTCGCCTACAAGTGGATCCGCAATTTCAACTTTGTCAAAGTTCATTGCATAATCAACAGAAATGGGCAAGGATAACCTTATCATGCTACAACCACCATCCATCTGGATATGTTACCCCAATTTCATGCTTTGCCTCCAGAGTCAGACTCAAACTGATAATATATCTTCAACATCCACCCTAGATCCATTCAGATTCAGGCTTCAAGGTGGTGATAATGAAATTTTTGCCTATAAGTGGATCCGCAATTTCAACTTTGTCAAAGTTCATTGCATAATCAACAGAAATGGGCAAGGATAACCTTATCATGCTACAACCAACCATCCATCTGGATATGTTACCCCAATTTCATGCTTTGCCTCCAGAGTCAAACTCAAACTGATAATATATCTTCAACATCCACCCTAGTGATCCGTCCTTTGAGATCCATTCAGATTCAGGCTTCAAGGTGGTGCAGGGAAAGACCTGTAGCATTTTGTGCCTATGAGATTTGTCAGCAACCTGTTTACAATATAGACTGCTGCAGGCAATGCCTCTCACGAGAAGTGCTGTGCCATAAGCTTATGTGCAAGCATAGGTTGAACCAAATCCTGAAGTGTCTTGTTCTTCCCTTGCACTAACTGAGTGAGTATCTTTTCTCTTATGCTATTGGAT
Organism: Isoetes engelmannii; assembly: GCA_011763485.2. Lineage (NCBI taxonomy): Eukaryota > Viridiplantae > Streptophyta > Lycopodiopsida > Isoetales > Isoetaceae > Isoetes > Isoetes engelmannii. The sequence continues at coordinate 5,220 of JAANSK020000135.1, forward strand.
AGAGAATACCATCAAAAGACATATTCTCTGCAAAAGGAAGACATGCGTCTAACTGGACAATGTAATTTATCCTGAAAGGAGTACCATAAAGTGGGCAGAAAAAAAAAGAAACAACCGATCATATAAAAACAAGACTGATAACACCTCAGACATTAATGCTTCCCTAGCTGTATATGGTCTGCTATACTAATTGGTCTCCACATCCAGTGTCACGACCTACAGAAGTAGGTTCAACCGAGATACCTGGAACTCCCAGAGTTCCCCACTCCTTGAGTTCCCTGAACTCCCCACACCCGGTTGCGATTAATTCCCTGAATTAATCAGTAGCCCAGCTACCACAAAGGTTCTACACAAGAACCGGAACTGCAACTCTGCAGTATTGCTTAAACTAGAGCAAGCACCCAATCCAATGAGTGAAAATCAACTAGAACCAAATCTCCTGCAAACACCCTAGCTGAGGTCGGATTCACCTGCAAGGGGCTCAGGAAAAAGACAGCAGTTCTTGGAGCGGATTGCAGAATCGTCTTCATCTTTTCCTTTCTTCCTGATTCCTATTCAACCGGGTGTGGGGAGTTCAGGGAACTCAAGGAGTGGGGAACTCTGGGAGTTCCAGGTAACTCGGTTGAACCTACTTCTGTAGGTCGTGACACCCAGCGGTCTTTAGTGGACATTAATATGATTTTTCTTTCTGCCATTACCTGTTTGTAATTCCTTGTTTCTAGATCCCCTAATATTCTCACAGTAATTTTTGGTTTTATTAAATCAAAAACTCAGGCATACGTACTGTAACTATCAATTAGAGTCCTGACATTCAATGAAATACTTCCATTCACACTCATACTTGACCACAGAAGAGGAGACCGCAGTTTTATGTATTATCAAAGTTGAGCCATTGCCTTGTATAGTGATCATGGCACAACCTTTACAACTCGACACGAATTAAATATTAGTTTCATTATTGTTCCTAATGGTTTCACGTGATTATGGTATTTGATGGAAAGGCAGCAAGGACAGCTAAAATTAAGCTGAAGCAAAAAGAGGATGAAATACTTGCGAACACAGAAGAGGAGACCGCTTGCATCTGTAATACCACTTATTGGCATGAAAGAAGTCAATACCAAGGTCTGCCTCCCAGATATAGCTGAAGTCCTGCAGGTATATGAAATGAGACTACAACCTCAAACTATTGCTGAGCCAGAAAGGGATGGAGGAAAGGAGGGTTAATGTCTACTAAAGATGCTACTCCATCATTTTTAGGGAATAGTTGAACCAGCCTCAACCTCAAGCTGGTAGAAAATCGTCATTGAAAACCTCATACATGTTTTGCAAAGTCAATATCTACAGATCTCATGCTTTACAATAAGCATCAGCTGAACTATACAAAATATTCTCCAAGTAAAAACCTTTGCCATTCCTGTGTTAGGGAAGCTTTTCCAAATCAGCTGTATAAGCTGGTTGAGTTGCTATATCAATTTCACATTAGCTTGCACCGAAATGATGGGAAAAAATAGTCTGACTGTCTTTGAGAACCAGCACATCTTACTTTCAAACAAACTTTTGAAGAATCATAAGCAACTGAAGGAGATGGAGGGTGAACTACGTATCCTTTCACACTAGTTTGAAGAAATATCGAGTTGATAAAGTTGCATGAATGTCTAAGAAAAAGTAATGTACATGACGAAATAGTAATTTCCAGTGTTGCCCAAAAACATATTGAAATTTTCTAAACTATTTTCGTTAGTTTTTTTTTTTCCTTTATTTAAGTTAAACTGGGAAAATGGGTACAAACATTGTAGCTTGCTTCAAAGGAAAAATCCCACATAGATCGAGTATAGTCATTATCTTGAAGTCCAAGCCTAATGGACGAACCTTCTGCATCTAGTATACTCCATGAAACATTCCTTGCAAATCCATGCTGTCATAAATTATAAACAGAACCACAATACTATTGTCAGTTCCAAAGATAAGGACTAATATGAGAAAGCGTGTTCAAGAAAGTAAATACAAAAAAGCTATTTGCAAAGAAGCAGCTGCTATTGGGATTCGACCAGACAGAGTTCACATAGCACAGTATTATACACACTTGATATATATCAATCTTATAGAGAATAGTTAACATCCTTCTTTTCACATAGGACCAGACCAAAGCAATCAAAACCTTGACATCTCTTAGAACAATCCTTCATTATAATGTAATATCAGAGGCATTGTATGGATGTGATTCGAGACAAAGGTGGAAAATCCAATCCCGAGAAAATGCAAGAGATAAATGAGGTAAAATTAGGGTTCAAGCCAAGGAAAAACTATGCACTCTTCACATGGGGTGTCATAGGAAGGAGAGTGTTAGCCAATAGATTTTAAATGCACTCTTTGTGGCAGGGAATGAATAACTTTTTTATGTCGTCTGTCTTTATTACATTGCAAATTATCAGTAATTGCCACTTATACTGGATAAATGGAGAGTGAACGAGCAGACATAAAGTTTTTAATTGTTATTGAACAGTTTTTTATTTCTTTGCTACAAGGAATGCAATCACTACTTGATTGAGGATAACAAATAGAACCCAGCCCTTCATATGCTTCCAACATAGCTGTCTCTGAGACTTTATTGCAGATCCTATGCATTTGTCTTGATTTAGGATTTAGAATAGGTGCTAGATAGGTACGCCGTCTCAGGGATTTTAAAACACACCCTGGGGAGCTGGATCCCAACTTATACTGTGCATGTCATTCACAGCAAAGGAGACATAACATATCACAACCCCCAGCTTTGGTGTCCATTTTACTCGTTCCTTTGCAAAACCAAGATTGGATGCATAAATAAAGGCTTCCAGCACGGATGGATCCCCTTTATAAGGCAGCCAAGCACGGACATTGACAAATAATTACACTTAAAGTTTGAAAATCCTAATCACGTAAAAACTTATGAGTTAGAGTGGCTGATTTGGAGGCTCGGTTGAAACAGTGTTGTAATCAGGGTCCAACAAGCTGGTATGCGACCGGATTTAATCAAATCATTTGCTAATAGATCTAATACGATTGAGATCTAAGCTAAAAAACAGGCAGATAAAAATTGCATGTAATGTAAGCTTACCTGTTGAATAGACCCAGGCCCAAACTGTGGAAAACAATGTGGAATTCCTCCACTGTAGAAAGATGGATACTACATTTAATGTAAAGATGCATAGCCAAACTAATTGCATGAATAAGACAAACAACATGCCTGATAGGTTTTTTCCCATCAAAGACTGCATCTGGCCGCACGTATAATAGATCACTGGTAACAGAAGTCTTCCATGAAGTGACACAGGCCCCAAACAAATAAATTTCTGCTAAGCTGCACAGTTTAAACTCATAAACGCGATCTTAAATATTCACTTGATGGGATCACACAAAAGGCAAAGGACGATTGGAGACCCAAACTAATAGATTCAGAAAGAAAAAACACGTCCCTTTCCTCCAAAGACCCATGACATATCAATTCATTTGCTTTCCTAATAATGAACTACAATTGGGTTTAAGGCAAATATGCAAAGAAGGAAGGCAAAGTACTGTAAAACTTCTATGCTACCTAAGTTTACCATGGGCAGTAACAGTGCCTCGATGTTCTATAGGTAATTGGTAGTTTAGTCAGAAGGCCTGCTTGTTACCTGCCCTCTGGAGTTGAAAGCACAATCTTGGGAAGTCCACCATTTCCATTTTTAATTTGTACTCTATCAGTTCCGAACTTGGTGCTGAGCTTCTCCACCTCAGCAACTGATGCTCTAAGAGCAGGAAATTTAGCAAAAAACTACTGATTAGAAGATGGATTTAAACCATATGGGAGCAGCTACTGAGCAAACACTCTACTGGAATTACAAAACCATGCATTGCATTTCACCTTAAAGCAAACAAAAGCTGATTCTTTACAAAGGGTATAAGAATTTCATAATGTTCGTAAAAATACTAAATGGTCTTAGTGCAGTTATCGTCGGATCTCAAATCTACTATATCTCTGGTCTTGGTTTCTCAATTATCATCCCATTGTTTTGAATCCATCAGTGACGGCACTAACATGAATACATGCGTCTATTCTGGCCAAGTGGTTTTACATTCCGAATACAAGGTGCAGAAATGACTTGAATTGTTTGAGACAACCAATCAAGGATGGAAGACTGAATGGTGTGCATAATCGTTTTTATGAGATAATGAATGCTGGACTACCTGGTTGCAATGCACACCCGAGCTGTCGACGATAATCCTGTAGGAGCAGCAGGCAGTCGGGTCCATCCCCGCTCTTGGAAGCTCAGGCTTGACGCACGCAAAGCCATCCGGGCCAAGGCAAAAGGATGCACCACGAATTTCCCATGTTGACGTTTATAGCGAATAGGATAAATTTTCCCGAAGAATAAAGGGGCAGATATTCTTTATTCCAAGCTGAAAACACTAAAGCGTTAAGTAGCAGCAAACAATGCAGGCTTTGTGGTCCGCTTACGCATCGTCTTCTTCTTCTTCCGACGAAGCCGAGCCTGAAGATCATGCAAAGCGGCCACGCCTCGATCCACCACACTATCATTCTAGAGTGCACAAGCCTCCCAAGGAGGATCGATGCTTTCCTGGCCGTTATATATCAAAGCGGGAACGTGCTGAGAAGGCAGCCATGGCAACTATTGCAGCCCCTATTCCTTCTCCGATCCAGCACCCTTTACCTGGTTTCAATTCTCTGTGTTTCTTAGGCTGCACTGGAACAGGGTTTTTCTAAATGCAATACTCGCTGAATGCTTGCTAATGACTATTGCAGTGTTTGAGAATGCTTTGCGCATTCCAATTCCTGTGTATATACAAGGGAAAATTGAACGTTTTCGAGGGTCCAACAAGAGCTGGATTCCAAAATCTATTATAGCTCCTCTTATGGGTCACACGAAAGGAGTGAACGCATTAAGCTGGTCTCCAACCCATGGTAATATTTTATGCGCTTTCTCCAGGTTTTTAATTAAGATTTGAGCAGGTTGGTGTTTTCTTCATTTTATAAGCAGCATATTACTGGATGTTTTACTCAACTTGTAGAAGAAAATAAATAGAAGTTAGGTATTATGTCATTGAAGATTGGGAAATGGAAGATTCTGGTTGTTGATTTTGTTATTGTAATATGGTTAAAAGTGATTAAAAGTATTGACTTTTCTGTTAGGTTCGTTACTTGCTTCAGCAGGCATGGATAATACGTCATGCATTTGGAATGTGTGGGGGAACAGGAAACAGCATCTTGTATGCAGGCATAGCTTTCATGTAGCAGCTGTGAAAGATGTTCAATGGACATCCCAAGGGACTTGTTTGTTGACATGTGGATTTGACAAGGCCTTGCGTCTTATTGATGTGGAAACAAGTGTTGAGAAGCAGACTTTCCAAGATGATCAATTTGTGAATACAGTTCGTTTTCATCCCTTGGAGACTGATCTGTTCCTTTCAGGAGGGTCGAACGGGGGGCTTAGGCTCTGGGATATTAGAACTGGAAAGGTAGTGCGTAATTTTTTTAAGGAGGAACTTGGCTCAGTCATGAGTGTAGATTTCAGCAAGGATGGAAAGAACTTTGCATCGACCTCAGATATTGCTAAACGAAATGCCAGCGACAAAACTATTGTGATCTGGGATTTTCATACAGAAATTGCTCTATCTAATCAGGTACACTGCTTTTTCTATGAAAATGTGTTAGTACTATTGTGCATTATATGCAGTTTGCTTTTGGAGTGCATGTTCTGCACTTTTTGTTCTTATTGTTAAAGTTATGATATTTCAAAGCTGCTCGTTTGGCCACCATCTAGGGTTAAAAGCTCCCTTGAAAGGACTTGCAAGTCTGCAGTAAATTTAGTGAATTTATAAGTGTGACAAAATTGATTGTTTAAAGTAGAAGTGTTGTATTTTTCACTAATTTTTATTATTGTCTGACAAGTGCTGTTTAGTAGTATTTGATAGTGCTTATCTTGTTTGCTTTATGATCATAATAAGCTATGCATGCTGTGACATATAATGTTCCCTGGTTCAGGTTTATTTGGAGGCATATACTTGCCCTTCGATACGTTATCATCCATATGAACAAAGTTTTATTGCCCAATCAAATGCAGGTTATATTGCAATATTTTGTGCTCGGTCTCCATATAAAATGAACAAATATAAGCGATTTGAAGGGCATCAAGTATCTGGATTTCCTATCCAGTGTAATTTCAGCCTGGATGGCGAAATGATATTAACAGGTTCTGCAAATGGAACCATCTATTTCTATAGCTACCGGTCATCAAAATTATTGAAGACTCTAGAAGCTCATCAGGATGTTTGCACAGACGTTGTTTGCCACCCTTCACTACCTTCAGTGATTGCTTCATGCAGCTGGGATGGAAGCATTTGTGTTAGTGAGTAAGCTGTTGAAGAATTCGAAAGCTCATATAAGTTTTCCTCATGCAGCTGGGATGGAAGCATTTGTATTGGCGAATGAGCTGAAGAATTTGGAAGTAAGTTTTCCCGAAACTCATTGCAAAGGACTGCTTGAGCTTGAAGTTCGTCAAATTGTACAGCCATCAAATTGTGCAGCCAATATTGCCAATATATCTCGCTTGCATCCATAGCTCCGTCAACAAGTGCTTGAATAATGCTTCGAGAAGGAAGTTGTTGGAGGGAATATAGTTTTTGAATATTCCATATTTGATGTGAACTATTTTTTCCATGTAAAAGTTGTCATTGCACTTTATGGAGTGGATTAGACAGAGGCATTCTTAACAGACAATTTTATGCTCTTAGTTTTTGCACCTAAGAGCCGAAGGGGAGATAAGACGTTGCTTTTAGAAAGAATTGGAGGGAGCAATTTGGAAGACCTCTGAGATCTCTAGCGATGGAGTCGGATTTTCTATCTAGAGTGGAACCTTTATTCTCTTGGCCTTTTTTAGAAGAACTAGTCCATCTTTTATCAATGGGAAGCGGTTCTTAGATTTTGTTGTTATGATTTGCCAGAAGCTTGAGCTCTTGTTTGAACCCAGGTCTTTGAACTAGTTTTGCTTAACTAGTTGATGAGTGTGTCAGATTATCGGCATAATCTGTAATCTGCTAACCGTTTCTTTGATTTCGTCTCTTACCTTTAGATTTAGAATCTCTTTCGTTATCTTAAATATAAAATTGTTATTTCAGTCCTTAATATTGTAAAATGCTTAAATGGTACCAATCATAGTTCATTGGATTATGGCTTGTATAACTTTTAACTTCCTCTAGCTTAAGTTTAATGGATATGCTCTTTACTTGATTAAGTTTGGGATTAGATCACAAAGTGGTTCGTATCATTTAGAACTTGGCTATTCTATATATTTGCAAAGTATATGAAAATGCTTATTTAGAAAATCTATATGATTTTTTAAACTCGTAGGGCATGCTTCCTTAGATCTAGTTATTAATGTTCGGATTTGGAGACCCAAGTTGAAAGTGGTGGCTATGTCAAGTAAGTGAATGCTGTCAGCCATCTTGAAAAGAGCCGCATGAAGTGAACTCTATATTTGTTTTATTTAATATATGTTGATTGAGAGCATCACTTAGTTGTGAATTGAGTTCGTGCTTAATAGAAAATAAAATTTGGGTTGAGTTGCGTAATAGTGCTTAATAGACACGTGGGTGATTTTGAATCCATTTGAAGGAATCACCCTAGTAGGCGCCAAAAAAACCCTTTCTTTATTTGTCTGACATTTTCTTTGGGCGTTTTCTTCCGGCGCTTAGATTCTTCAGACGACTGGATTCTCCAAACGACTGTCCATTTCTCTTGTCAATCCTTTGCTTTGCTTTGGCACCTCTATGAACGAGAACTTCAAGGCCGAAGACTCCACAGGTTTGGTCTTTCTTTTTCCCGCAGAAAATCCTTTGGCAGATGAATTGGCTGAACCGGAGGTGGACTTCCCTCCTAAGGGTCGGTTTGATAGTTGTTTTGGAGCTAATTCGATGCCCCAAGAGTTCTCTTTCGTGCATGCAAAGCTTGCTAATCGAGCATCAGAGCTTTTCCGAATATTTGGAGGAATACCTTAACACCACCGAGCTTTCCAGTTGAATCCATGGACGAAGTTAAAGTGCAGCCGGAAGACATGGGTAGGAAGAAGGTAAACCGGGATTTTGATGAGAAGGGTGATTGCGAAAAGCCTCGACACAGCATAAAGTTGGAGTGGAACACAGATGCGGTTGAGAACCTGTCGTGGGTGCCTGCGGGGGATATGACAGATATCCCCAATTGGAAGTTCAACGAGATTGAGTGGAACACAGATGCGGTTGAGAACCTGCCGTGGGAGCCTGCGGGGGATATGACAGATATCCCCAATTGGAAGTTCAACGAGATTGATGGCCGCTGGTATTGTGAATTTGCCAATTATGGTTGCAGTTGCTCGAAGAAATGGGATCTTGAGATGTACCGACTGGCCAAGCATGGCATGCATCAAGATTACAAGCTGCCTGGTGTTGCTCGCGGTAGAAGACCAAAAAATTCCTGAGATGGCAAGAAGAAAGAGAAACTTTGAACAGGTTAGGTTGGAGCACAGTGCAGATGAAGATTATCTCTATCGACATAACCTGAGGAGAGTTTTGGGCAGGGCCAAGAAGAGGGCATAGCTTATGGCCGACGAGCATATAGAGCACGGGTTCCCGAAGCCGTCAAACAGAGGGGTCTGGATAAATCAGCACGTGGGAATAAGGCGATGTGTGGAGAAGACCCTGGAGGATCAAAAGAGGGCTGCAATTTGAAGCAAAATCAGCAAAAGGTTTGGCCTAACGCTTGAGGACATGATGGCGGAGACAGCTCTGGCTAGAGAGCAAGAACAAGTGGATAATAAGAAAGATAACAGGGAAGTTGCAATGGCAGATGGAGAATTTGCATCCCCTCCCCCTTAAAAGAAAGTGAACAAGCTCCCAATCAAGAAGAACTCACCAAGAACTCCGTGAAAGAAGGGGGGGGGTTCAAAAAACAGAGAATTGCATAGCTCCTAATCACATAATTTTTTAAACTTCGAGTTACATTCAGGGTTTGCAGCAGACACTTCATGAAGCAGGTTTTATGGATCCAAGAGGCAATTCTGAAGAGGAAGGGATCGTAGTCGACATCCCAATGATGCGTCGCCTGGAGCCGACCTTCCTGGATTCTGTTTTTTCTTATCAAATAGGTTTGCAACCCAGGAAATGGATTTGTAATTTTACTTTCAGGTACCAAATGACTCTCTGCAGCACAAGCATCCGGATTGGGAAGAAATCAGCCCCAGCTGAATTTCGGGTATACCATAACGATACGCAGGCTTTCATGACTGTCCCCGCCGAGCAGATGATATGGATTGCAGGATTAACGAATAATGTGTTGATGCCTACCTTCTATGAGTTGCTAAATCTTTGTCACAGTTGTTATAATTCCACCAGTTACTGACCACGAGTCCTGGCATGCAGGGCCTTGGTCCATTCAATTTCACAGAACAAACGATGCCAGCATGTTTTTGTCCATCCTGCAACCCTTGGGCTTTTCCTGCAAAATAGTTTGGAGGTTCAATCGGGTGCATATGAGATGTTTGACAATTTAATCCCCCCTCAAGCCCTTCAGCAGGCAGAATTGGAGGATGCAGAGTGTCGGTTTCTACTACTTCTCTGTAAATAGCAGCTAATCATGAGTCTTTCCCGCACTTTGGACCGCAATTTGCCACTGAGAATTGATGCCTTGTAAAATATTGCCTTGCAACAATCACTGGAGCATGTTCATACTGGTCTCAGATGAAGGGCCATGCCAAAGGCTGCAAACGCCTTGCCCTGCATTGCTACATTTGAATTCGATGTCTGGCATGCACCAGAACTTACGGTGTTTCACTGCTCTGTGAGTTCTATTCTGCCCCCGAAGGTTGTGATAGATTTGTGATGGACCTTATGAAGAGGTGGAAATTTGAATTATCCAGTCTTCATAACACTCCATGTGTCCCATGAAGGTCCCCAGCAATAAAATGGGCAGGATTGTGGTATTCATACAATTTGCCTCATAAAGATGTTCCTAAGAGATGTCTGTAATACCAAAGATCACTCTGTACACAAAATTCACTACACTAATGCCTAAATTCCATCCATTTTGAGGTCTGATACATTCCCTTGCAGGTGCTAAATACCCGAACATGGTTTGGCCATGCCGAGATTGACCAGACTAGGTGCACCTTCACAGCGATGCTTCAGAAATTCTACGATTGTGGGCAGCAAAGAAGAAGCACATTTCATATGCCTGAAGGGAATGGGACTGAGAACGACCCTCTTATCACCCGCTTGAGAGCCCAAGGACCTTGATACCAGCAACTCATCTGAAATCAACACCTGATCACAACCCCCTCTGCTTCCAATTGCAACAGGATAATTGTTTTTTGAATCAAAATGATCTCTGTCTGCTCTGTGTGAAGATGAAACTCAAATTTCAATTTGAAAATATTTTGACGGAAAAAGTTTGTGTTACTTCTGTTAGTAATTTGCAAAAGCAAACTTAGGGCATTTAGCATTTAGCGACAATTAAAACCATTGAGGCCCATATTTATTCCGGCTAACATTGTATTCGCTAATATTTAATTCGTTGAACTTGGCCGAACAATGGCTAGGAAATTGACCGCCCTAGAATCGACACGTGGCAGACTAACCCATGTTGTATATCTTCCCGCCGCAGAATCCCCTCTTAACATATTCAGCGCCATGGTATCACCACCCATGAATGCGTACGTGTCACTCGCCCCATCGTCCGCCCTCGGGGCAGCCGGTCGGCCGTCATGTCACAGCCATATCAGCTATTAATGCTATACACGCGCGGAATCACCGAAGTTATATTCCATCCTGTAGAATCATCAAAATAAGATACAGGGCGATAGCCATGAATGCTGATGTGGCATCCAAAGCAGCTGTCCGCATCATGGCAGCCGATCGGAGGCCACATCAACGCCACCTCGGCACGTAGTCATACACTGACGTGGAATCACCGAAGGTACATTTCGTCCGGCAGAATCAACAGAAGTAGATTCGGTGCCATAGAATCACCACCCATGAATGCGCACGTGGCGTCTGCAATTCCTGGCCATGTCAGCATATGGTGATACGTTGAAGGGGAATCACCACCGAACGATACGATGACGTGGAATCACCCCTGCTTGATTCCATGCAATGGAATCACCATAGTAATCATTGCTATCCGTAGGAATTAATGGGCATGTCGCTTCAGCTTCCTGGTCATCTGACCCTGCTTGCCTCGGCCGTACGTGGCCCATTGGATAAGTGACACATAGACGACTCTGCCTAGGTCCCTATCTAGGAAAAAATCTAGGGACCGGGGAAATCCTTCTCCCAAGGAATAGCCAGCGACCGCCAAACCAGATCCAGCTTTGTTCTTCGTATTGAACATTCCAACTTTGTTTCTTTCAGCAGCTCTTATGTCGCCGAACTCCGACTGTTTGGCGCTGGTGACTTGCATCAGGCGAGCAAATCGGGCGGACAACTTTCGGAAGGGGCGGCTTGTGTCAAAGTATTTCGGTAAGGATTTCTACAGCTGTTGCTGCATGAGCTTGGAATCAATGGCGGTTTGTGATCTCTGACTTTACCGATCTGGTAGCGCACGAGGCTGATCTTTATTAGAATTGGCACTAGGGGGTGTTGAGGCACCATCCAAAGATGGACTATCTCTATTCAAAGCACTTATACTATTCGTTGCATTAGCACAAGTTGTCGATGCAGGAAAAACACCCTCTTGAAAGACGCTCTCACCAAGAGTTAGAGGGTTAACATGCAATGCCAAATTTTCCCTTGCTTCAGATCTTGCAAGCAATTTGGAAGTTGAAGCTATCCCTTTCAAAGGGGTCGAAATCTATCAGGCTGAAACGACTATCAGCTAAAATCTGAAACCTATGATGCTACAGACCATTGAAAAAAACTTTGAATCAACTTTTCAATGAGCCAAGAAACACCAAAATCTGAGGTCGGTAGCTCAAGCTATGAATACAAACGTAAAGCAGTCTTCGACAAAAACTCTAGGGAGCGCAATTTCATCTTGAGTTGAGTGTCCTATGAATACCTCGTCATGAGTTGAGTGTCCTACAATTTCTTCTTAAATTGCTCTTAGTATTAATTTGTCCACTATTACCTCCTTAATTGTTATACCTCCTGCTATAGCTTCATCTCCCACTGCATTGTCTCCTCTTTTATCTCAAGAGCCCTCTTTTAATATTGTGTCATTTAGTATATCTGTCAATGTTTCAAGTGATGTGGATGTGAAAGAATCATCTTTCTTCGATCTAATTGTGGCAAGGCCACATGCAGTGACATTTAGATGTAATGGGAGCTATTACGACTCCATTTATGAATCACAATCTCTACAGGATCATAAGACTATAATGGAACATGGCGATGGTTGGAGAATTCTCACGCTCAAAAAGACAACTAGAAAGTAGCGATTTTCAGCAGTCATGGGTGAGTTAGAGGACAATCACATGAATGAAATTTTGAGATGTGCAGATAGTCTTGCACAAAGGGACACTTTCTCCCTTTGAGTTTTAAACATGTCTTTTAGCTCTTTGTCTTCTGATTGGTAACGATATTTATCTCTCGTCCTTCAAAAAAAGGGGGAGCGGGGCCACCCAATAGAAGGCAATTATGCAATGGGACTGCACTAGAATCCAAGATAGGTGCACCTACTCATGCCAACCCAAAAGAAACCAAGCTGAAGGCAATTAAGCAATGATACTACTGCAATATCCGCAAACCAGGAGTTGGGAGCAGTTGACATGAGACAACAACATCTTGAGTGTTAACTTGAGGGACCCTAAATCCATGTAAGTACACACTTATTCACTATAAATGATGGCAAATGCAAATAAATGAACATTGCTTAGGAAATAAAGAACCACATGCAAACAATTCGCCATAGATAGATAAGCCACTTTCCACCAAATGAACTGCCTAGCCACACGCACTGGCATCCTCATCATGGAGGGGAATATCAACAAAAACCTCATCATGGATGAAGCAATAGCCAAAGGAAGCCCTGCAAGTAGGCCACATCATCTATTCACGATAACTGAATCTTTTCTAGTTCATTACAACTTGAGTCTAAAGTAGAGGAAATGCATGCCTCAAATAAACCTTGACTCTAATGACAAAGTAGTCCTTATTTTTGACAAGTATCACACTAAGTCAGAGCTTGCTACCAAAGTCAACAAGCTGGCATAAGCAGACAGCTTTGCCAGGTACCTCAACCAACTGGAAATATTGGCAAGATAACACCATTGGCCATCAGCGTTGGTTTAGCACAAGAGAGAAGTACTAAGAACAACATACTTTGACATATTTTAGAAGCAGATGAAAAGAGATGAAAGCACACATTGAATGCCAATATAGATTTCTAATAGATAGTTAATGGCATAAACAACATCAATATAATAATGATGGTATCTAAGGGTGGTTTCCTATGAAATTGCAGACCTGAAAAAACTGTACAAGGTCAAGAATCTGAGGTTCAGAATTGCATTGAGAATACTTGGGTCTCAGTTCCTAAACCTAAATTGAGTAAGGTAAGTTGCTCATAGAAATGTTGGAGCTTTGCACCTGACCTGAAGAAAACCTCCAGGTTTTTGTCCCATGGAAAATGATATGGTCTTTGGGGTATGGGATAAAGCCTGGAAAGGTTGGGGCCCATTGGATAACGATTTCCTTGAAGGATCCGCCCTTTTAGGGAGTT
>JAANSK020000246.1:0-18936 GCA_011763485.2 Isoetes engelmannii
TTGGCATTAAATGCAATATACCATAAATGCCAAAGTGCATGTCAAAGGTCATATTGGCATATTAATGCGCAATATAGTGGTTCTACGGGCGCGGTGCTCCGTGGGTGGCCTATACCGTCTACGTGCGGGGTACATGACATATCCATGGCATGTACCAGTGACATGGCATATATATTATATGGTATTTATACCGTATAATATTATGGAACGTCACATGGCCTCTCCGGGAGTTCTTGGATATTTTTGTTATCATCTATTTGGATGATATTCTGATTTATTCAAAGACTCTCAAAGAATATGAGAGGCATGTTCGACAGGTCTTCCAGAAGCTTCGCGAGCATGGATTATATTTGAGTCTTGATTACCGTATCACTGCTCATGGAGTCTCTATGGATCTCGAAAAGGTCAGCACTGTTTGGTTTGGGAAACGCCTTCTTCTGTCCGAGATATTTAGTGTTTCCTTGGATTTGCCAACTTCTACCGGTGCTTTATTCGGGATTATTTGGAGACTATCCTTCCTTGACACACCTCACGTCAAAGGATGTGCCACTCGAATGGACTGTAGAAGCAGAAACTGCTTTTGTGACCCTGAAGCATGCTTTTACTACAACACTAGTTCTTTCTCACGCAGATCCTTCATGCCTATATGTTGTCGAAGTCGATGCTTCTAATTTTGAATCCTGTCACGGGAGGGGGATGACCATGAATTGTATCCGATATCACTAGCGAAAGTTCTAGACTACCGAGATAAACTATCTGATTTATGACAAGGAGTTGTTGGCTTGATTCTTTCGAGGAGTAGAGACGTTTTTTAGAAGGATCCCCTCATAAGGACACAGTCTATACTGATCATCGAAATCTAGAATATTTTCAGTCTGCTCGGGTACTCAACCGTCGCCAAGCGTGTTGGCATACTCAAGTTTTATCACACATTGATTTCATGATCAAGTACAGTCCGGGACCTCTTCAAAGGAAGCCGGATGCCTTGTCTCGACGCTCCTACCTTGAGCCTAAGTCAGGTGATCCCGCATTTGATCAACAGTCACACATGTCATGCTTGGACCTGATCTATTCCAGCTTATGGCTATCACTATGTACGAGAGGCTTCATTATACTGCATTTTTGGGATCTGTTAGGGCATGTCTCCCATCTGATCCATTGGCACAAGATGTATTCTCCCATCTTGGCTCAACATCATTTTCTCGGCAAATGCGATCGGGCTATGAGCGTTTTAAGATTCGAGATGGACTTCTATATCGCGATGGACTTTTATATGTTCCAGATGGTGCTTCTAGGCTTCGAGTTCTCTAGGCTTGCCATGACTCACCTATGGCTGGACACTTTAGAGTAGCCAAGACTCTTGAACTTCTTAGTCGGGAGTATTGGTAGCCTGGGCTTTGCTGCTTTGTTGAAACTTTCATTCGGTCCTATGATATCTGTTGTCGAGCGAAGGTTCCAAAGCATCTTCCTCATGATCTTTTCCAGCCACTGCCTATTCCAGATAGACCCTGGAATAGTATTTCTGTGGACTTTATTTCAGAGCTGCCACTCGGTCCTATGATATCTGTTGTCGAGCGAAGGTTCCAAAGCATCTTCCTCGGTCTTTTCTAGCCACTGCCTATTCCAGATAGACCCTGGAACAGTATTTCTGTGGACTTTATTTCAGAGCTGCCACTCTCTCGGAGCCATGATGCCATCATGCTCATTATTGATCACTTCTCTAAGATGATTCACTTTATTCCTTGTAACATCACCATCACCAGTAAGAGGACAACTGATCTTCTTCTTTGCAAAGTAGTTAGACTTCATGGATTGCCAGACACTATCATCAGTGATCGTGGACCTCAGTTCGTCGCAGGTTTTTGAAAGCGACTTTTGGAGTTGTTACATGTCGATTGCCCGTTGACTTCGAGTCCTAAGTAATGGGCAAGCAGAGCGCACTAATCAAACTCTAGAGCAGTATTTACGGTGCTTTATCAGTTACCAGCAGGACGATTGGGTTGATTGGCTTCCATTAGCTGAGTTTACCTATAATAACTTAGTACATGCCTCCATTGGCCAAACTCCATTCTTTCTGAACTCTAGAGAGCATCCTCATTGCTCTTCTGATGCCATTGGATCTGACTCTATCAATCCTAGTGCTGAGTCCCAACTTGAGAAACTCCAGGCTCTTTAATCTGATCTTCAACATCATCTTCTTCAGGCACAGGAATGCTATCGACACTCATATCCCTGCAACAAGCTTGACTATCGTCGCCTTGGTCTTTATACGATCACGGTTCAGGTCAGTGATGTGGCTTTTTGGCTGAGCTCCCTCCAGTTGTTCATCTACATCCACTAATTCATATTTTGCTATTGGAGCCTTATACACCTAATCCGTTCCCGGATCGCGTTCCTCCACCGCCTCCACCAGTGGAAATGGATTATCACGAGGAGTTTGAGAGATTTTGGACTCTTAAGTTTATGCGGTGGCGGTTATATTACTTTGTTGACCGGAAGGATACTCTTTAAGTGATCGGATCTGGGAACCTGCCGAGAATCTAAGTAATGCTCCTAACAAAATTGCGGAGTTCCACCGACGTTACCCGAACAAACTAAGTCCAAGTACTCCGGCTCCAGCTCTGAAGACTCAACGCCGTCGTAGGAGGGGGATGGTGTGACAACTCCAAGTGATCGGATCTGGGAAGCTGCCGAGAATCTAAGTAATGCTCCTAACAAAATTGTGGAGTTCCACCGACGTTACCCGAACAAACTAAGTCCAAGTACTCCGGTTCCAGCTCTGAAGACTCGACGCCATCGTAGGAGGGGGACAGTGTGACGACCATACGAGTATTTCATATTATATGGTCATTATATGGTCATTATACTCGCGTGTACAAAAGATAGTCGTCACACGGATACAAAAGGGTAGTTGCACAAAGCAGAACTTGAACTTGCAACCTTCTAGATGCAAGCCATGTCTCTTTGCCAAGTGAGCTACCAGTACTTATTGAGGACATTCCCTTGTATCTCCTTCATATGCGAAGGTGTTTCTAGCAAGTTCTAGAACATTCGAGAACCTACATGCATGCGCGACACTTGGCGCAATCTCGTCCATTGGAAGGCGAGATCCTGACCGTTGCTATATATACAGGTGCCTCATTTTTGTCGAACCATTCCAATTCAATGCCAGTCTTGAGCCTTCTAAACATCTATCTTGTGTTCCTGCTTGCCTCCAGGCCATTGTATTCTTCATTCTTTTTTGTATATCAGGTTCTTTGCGTATTTCTTGCATATTCTTTGTATATTTTCCACGTATTTTTCCTTGGTTTCGCATAGGTTCATGACAGAGAGAGAATAAAATTTTCCTTGTTTTCGCGTAGGTTCACGACAGAGAGAGAATAAAGAGAGAATAGAGATGAGAGATGTCTGAGGATAGCTTTATCCTGGTTTGGGTTGATCCTACCCTCCAGGATCACCAAATGACACCTCCGACGCGAGATCCCTCCTCTGGGATCCCACTGTTAACTGCGCAGTTAATGGCTTACTACGCAGTTTTGGCTATTTTCTTTTGTTGGATTGGAGCTGGACCATAGCAGCGGTGCTCACACGGCTTCCTCCTTCGATGTTACCTGCACCCCTACTCCAATGCATTCCGACCACCCTCAAAGTGATCCATCCGATTCCATGGAGAATCATGGGAGAAAAACCCATCAAAAATATGCCCTGATTTTCCCTATAAAGGTCTAAAATTCTGCACCGTTACTACGCAGTATCGAGGTCACCACCCAATTCAGGGTAAGAGTACCCTGCGCCGCCAGATGAGATATCGGGAGAATTTAAGGACAAAAGAAAAAATAATATAGTTATTTAGTTAGTAAGTAGTTCGAAAGTCATTCCACAATGACAACATTCCTTAGGACATACGACGACTCATTCTCATACACATCCTACGCCAATTGCACTCACCCACTTCATTCTCAACACAAAGCACACATGTAGAGAAAAGAGAGAGAAGCGAAAGACTAATGAGATTGAAGAGAGATAATATAGAGAGAAGATAATAATAAAGAACGCAGAGAGAATAAGGAGAGAATCCTAACACAAAACAATAAAATTTAACATTCGTAGTGTATTGGCACCTTGTTCTTATTTTTGCTACATGGATAAGTTTCTTAACCAATGGTTAAGCATACCAACCTTCTCTTCTTACGGGTAATAAACATAACCCACTCGACTCTGTGGTTATTTTGCATGACTCACATAGGATGCCTAAAACTACTCTTTCTATAAGAGCTTCAAAAACTATCCGCATGATAAGTTACTTCAGTAACCACCTGGACACGAGCAAGCATAAGATATACTTTGCATGTGCAAGGATCTTTGAGTTTGTTAACATCTCGACGCGTCAAATTCTTTTATGTATATTCTATATTCTAGCATCACATGCAGTTTTCTTTTAGCAAAATGAAGTGGTTGATCATGGAGATAAGTTTAGAATTGTTAAAGCCAATGTTTATGTGGAAGTGGTAGAAACATGGGTTTTATTTTAGAGTATGACTTTCACCTTCTTTCTTGTAACGGCAAGAAGAGAGCACCATAATGCCAGGTATAAAATATCAAGTGCCATGCATGGAAAGACATGCTCAACTTGCAAGTTGACTTAGAAAGTACTTAATACATACAAAATGTACTACCCAAAGCTGCCCAGTGAAGATAGTGAAGATGGGTGTCCGTTCTAGTGTTGAGAAGGCCACGCACTCATAACAGCACTTGATTTGGATTTTAGCATATGGGCAAATGTGTCTGAACAAGTCAACAAAGAAGGAGAGAAAAACAATTTAAAAGCCCAGCTGGACCAGAAATACCAACAGGGATAGATCAACTGCAACAATTGAAAAGGACGATATAACTGATGACCCAAAAAGCTCTTTAAAACTTTGCTAGAAAAATATTAAAAAGGGTGATATAACGAATGCCAATAACAAAAAGCTTAATGTCAACTTGAATTTTTCCAAGCTATTTTTTAGGGTTTGTATTTTTAACAAAATTTTACTCAACCTTAACAGATAGCTTAGGTTGTTGTAGTTTATGAAACAGTTTGGCTAGCATTGTAGAAGCCAAACTGAATAAGATAAGGCATAAGTTGAATTAAGATGAATATTTTGCAATTGGACAGAGTGTCGTGGATGGCAGGGATAAAAGGATTCAAAGATTTGATGAAGTAAACCACGAGAGGAATAAATTTATGGTGGACAGAAGATGCTAGACGAGAATTGGGAATGTGAAAGGTCTACAAATAATCAAGATGAGGGAGTTCTGCCAGTCGAGAGGTCAGTTGTGAAGTGGGTTGAGGGAGGGTGTGAAAGAAGATGAAATGTTTTATTAGGTCATGTAGAACGAGAAGAAGAAATAATTTTTACATCATACACCCAGGGCTCGAAAAAGTAGGGGTTAGGCTCGAGGATTACCGGTTGGAGTTCTTATTTTCCGGTTGACCCTTTTGCATGCCGGCAAAAACATTGGCAGCAAAAACAAAGTTTATATGTAAAATCCGATATTTTTGAGCTTTAGTATATAGAAAATCCGGTATACGCTAAATTTTCTGGTTATACCTTAAATATTTTTCGAGTCTGCATACGCCATGCCACATTGGTAGCATTCGACTGGGCTTGCGACGCACACACTGCACAACATTGCTTTGTTGGGTCCGCCCCCTAACCACCTTACATTGAATGCGACTCTTGGGAGGCGTCAAACTCGAGACACATTTGTTCTAAGACTAGTGTGTAGAGACTGTGTGAGAGTGAGGATAAAACGACTCTTGGCGGCGTCCAACTCGAGATACATTTGTTCTAGGACTAGTGTGTAGAGACCGGTGAGGGTAAGGATAAAATGACTCTATAATGCATAAAAAATTCGAGACATATTTGTGTGTAGAGACGGTGTGAGGGTGAGGATAGGCGTGAGGGTGAGGGCGAGAATAGGGGTGAGGGTGAGGGATGATGATGCAATAGGGGACAAAAGACCAACTAAAACCTTGTTGTAACAATGCTAATAAAACAAGCACAAAAATAACAAAAGGCAGAACAGAAAATAGCCTACACAATCAATGCCAACCCTGCTAGACCTATACATTTTCTCTCTCCCATATGCCCTGTTCTTCCCTGCTGGCCCTGCCATTCTAACCTGATCGAGACCGCATTGTCTTTCTCCTTCCAATCCTCTCCTGCCCACATCCTCATTTGGGATCCGGCACCTCGGATCGGTATCAAACCCCGTCCGTTTTCTCCAAGCTTTTGGCTATGGTTCCAGCATCCAATGCTTCATTTTTGGGGTGAGATCTGCTTTGTTTCCACTCAAATCTGTCGCGTGGTTCATCACTATTGGAGGATCTGCAGCAAACAGCTACAAAAAATATGCTCTGTATTTTTCTCCCCACTGGGTCAAATCTGCTGCATTTGAAGCTAAATTGAAGAATGGATCAGGGTTCGTGATGCGTCAACTCTTCCCAATGAGAAAATTTGGTTTCATCAGCATTTTATAACCAAAGTTCCGGCGACAGTCCTCCTCATTCTGAAGTTCTATAATTGGGCTAATTTTTTTCTTCTGATATGGAGCACAGCATTACGGCCGGCACAGGTTCTTAGCAGAATTGGATTGAGTTTATAGAAGGCAAATAAGGGCCCCGCCCCGTTGCGAGGGAGGGGCCCTGTTGAAAATTGCCTCTCTCCAGCTGGGTTAGTAGGTATGCTGTACTTTGGTATTAACATTGCCGAACAAGGTGGGAAAGCAACCACTTCGAGGTTTTGGGGCCCTTTCAATCTTAGGCTATACTAAATTTGGTAAGTGCCAATGCTCTGTGTTGCCGGATTTCCCATATGTCAAGCTCAAAAGATGGCTTATATATACGGCACACAATGCCAGTGTTTTATTTTTCAGTTTCCTTATAACAGGAGATCTTGAGTTGCTCTAACAAGGAGCCTGCTCTTACTCAACTGCGAAAGTCACAGGAGAAATGCAAAACAATTTTTCCCCATAGTTTTATGAGGACACACCAGATGGGATCACCTGGCAGATCAAAAATCGGTTTTCTCTTCTTGTTTTTTGTCCAACTCTTTCCTGCCATTGCATCTCTCTCCAGTGATCTTAGTGCCCTTCTCAAGTTTAAGGATGGAATAGAGATTGATCCATCTGGTCAAGTGACAGATACATGGAAGGAAAACAATGTAGGTCCAAGTGGTTGCCCTCTGCCTAACTGGTATGGTGTTGTTTGTTCCAATGGTGCAGTAAACGCGCTTCAGCTCTCAGATCTTGGCCTTTTTGGAAGGGTTTCAGCAAATACACTTGGGCGTCTGTCAAACCTGTCTGCTCTAGACCTTGGAAATAATTCATTTGTTGGTTCTCTTCCTGAAGACATTGGGGACCTGGTAGCGCTGCAAAGATTGGATCTTTCTCACAACAGGTTTAATGGAACTATCCCCTTCTTTAGCAAACTCTCTAGTTTACAAAATTTATCACTGTCAGTCAATCGCCTCAGTGGTTCAATTCCAGACATGTTTTCAAATATGCCATTGACGACTTACCTTGATCTCAGTGGAAACTTTCTTACTGGCAGCATTCCTCCCACTCTTTCAAAATTGAACCACCTAGTTTATCTTAATCTTTCATGTAACCATATTGTTGGACATTTGCCAAGTGATTTGACGGGTTTGCAGAATTTACAAATTATTGACATCCACAAGAATAATCTGTCAGGGGGAATAGACCAAGGATGGATGAACCTCACTGAAATTCAAACAGTAGATTTCAGCTGTAACCAGTTCTCAGGGGTGCTTCCTTGGGGGCAAGATTTACTATTGGAACTACCGCAAAGCATTGTGCATGTTAATCTCAGTTACAATCAGCTTGAAGGTGCCCTTGCTCCCGATGATGCTGCAAGCCTATTTGCAACCAATTTGCAAGTACTTGATATTAGCAACAACAGACTAACTGGGAAGCTTCCATCATTTGAATTTGTTTACCTGGTTACTTTAAGGCTGCAAAATAATTTATTCATAGGTGAAGTGCCCCCTGCATTTCTAGGTTCACAGTCTCCATTGCAAGAACTTGATCTAAGGATGAACCAACTCGAAGGTAATAAGTTTGTGTAACACTGCTTTCGTCATCTTACCATAAGAGGAGATACATGATTATTGTGATCTTTTGTGCAGGTAGAATTGATACTATATTGGCACCCAGATTAAATATCTTACGGCTTTCTTCAAATAGGCTCAATGGATCCCTACCAATGAAACTTAAGAGCTGTGCAATTGTGGATTTGAGCAACAACAGCTTTTCTGGTGACCTTGTTGCGATGAAGACATGGCCAAATTCTCTGCAGATGCTTGATTTGAGCATAAATAAACTGTCTGGAGTTTTACCTAATGAAACTGCCCAGCTTCTTCGACTAATGCATTTGAATCTTTCAAACAACATGCTGTCTGGGCCAGTGCCCAGCTCATATGGTTCATTTGAAAAGTTAATTGCAATTGATTTAAGCAGGAATCAGTTAGAAGGATCAGTACCGGTGTCATTCTTTCATTCCCTGTTGGGGATATTACGACTGTCACACAATCAATTTACAGGTTCTATTCCACTTGGAGATTTAGTTTCTTCGTCATCTTTATCTGGACAATCTATATCATCTTCGTCAACCTCACCTTTCTCACCACTCACAGTGCTGGACGTCTCTTGGAACCAGCTCAGTGGTTCTATACCACAGGAAATTGGCTCTCTTACACTGCTAGAAGTATTGCATCTGCAGGGAAATGACTTTTCTGGATATATACCATTTCAATTAACACAGCTTGACTATTTACAGGATCTGGACCTCTCACAAAATCATCTTACTGGTCCTATTCCATCACCCTTGACGCCGCAGTTACGCATGCTTAACTTATCCTATAATGACTTGACTGGAAAGATACCCATTGAACTAGAGAGAAGGTTTCCTTGGTCATCATTTCATCCTGGAAACAGCAAACTTATTTCAAGTTTTCCAGGTTTTGGTCCACCAGGAGGGTTTGGAGCTAGAAGACATGGATTGTCTCCAGCAGTAAAAGCAGGTCTTATTGGTGGATGTACTGCAGGTGCCTTCCTGATCCTGGTTGTAGCACTACTTATTTACTACAGACGAGTATCTAGCTATCCAGTAATTGTCAAAAGCATGGATAAGCCTTCTAGTAAACCACCGAGTCCTTATAGGCATGAAACCACAAGCCATGTCATTCCCCCAGCTAGTTACACAAATATAAGTTTTTCAAGGGAACAACTTCTTCCCCCACCTGAAACACCTGCCCTTGTAAAGCCAAGAATGTCTCCAAAGCACAAAAATGTGTTAGCTGAAGGTTCCAGTGATATTATTATGGAAACTTCACCATCAAGGAAGCGGCATAAAGTTTCACAAGATATCAGCTCACCATCCATGGAGCATCCTATTCCATTGAAAGTGCGCTCACCAGATAAACTAGCAGGAGACTTGTTCCTTCTCGACCATGGTTTGATATTTACAGCAGAAGAACTATCTAGGGCACCTGCTGAAGTTCTAGGAAGAAGTAGCCATGGGACATCATATAAAGCAACCCTTGATAATGGACATGTGTTGACTGTGAAATGGCTTAGGGAAGGACTTGCAAAGAGCAAGAGGGAGTTCACTAGTGAAGCTCGAAAGTTTGGCAGCATCAGACATCCTAACATCATACCACTAAGAGGTTACTACTGGGGCCCAAGAGAACACGAAAAACTAATTTTGTCAGACTATATACCTTCTGGCAGTTTAGCTGTCCGTCTTTCAGGTAAGGAAAGCTTTGCCTGCCCATTTTCTTTGTGTGAGTCTTTTAATCTGATGGCTTGTATGCACGCATTAGGTTAAATCATGCAAGATCACTGTCTTTCTATAGTGCCTGCCTGAAGCAGCTAGACTTTTCCTTCATACTGTTAACTTCTTTGACCATGTTCAACCTAAGTTTCCTTCATTGTCATCTAACTAAAGTCGATTAAAAGACAGGAGGATATAGGGCCCTGATAAATTCAAAAAAATCTTATCTCAATAAACAACAAATAAGTTATGAAAACCAAAATATCTCAAAAGGTATGAGATGGTAAATTCTGACAGTTCATGAGACTTTAACAGAATTATCTGCAGTCTTATTTATCAAATCTGTTACTTGCCATGGTTTTAACAAAACCTTCTCTTATGCAGAAAGATCTGGACGACGATATCCATTATTGACATGGCCACAACGCCTTCAAATAGCAGCAGATATTGCTCGTGGCTTGAACTATTTGCATCACAAACACCGATTGCCACATGGCAACCTCAAGGCCACAAATGTCTTACTAGATGGAAGTGATCCAACTGCTCGACTTTCTGATTATTGCATCCATCAATTAATGACCTCTGCTGGGACAGCAAATCAGATCCTCAATGCTGGAGCGCTCGGGTATCGAGCACCTGAGCTTGCCAATGCAAGAAAGCCAAAGCCAACATTGAAAGCTGATGTCTATGCATTTGGAGTAATATTAATGGAGATATTGAGTGGAAAAAGTGCTGGTGATATCATATCAGGAAACTCTGGAGCTGTGGATTTGACAGATTGGGTGAAGCTGCTAGTAAATGATGGACGGATACTTGAATGCTATGATCAGAACCTGATAGGATATAACAGTGAGCAAGACGCGCCCAAGGGAATGGACGATGTGTTGGCAATATCTTTGAGGTGTATATCTTCACATGGTACAAGGCCAGGCATAAAAGAAGTTTATGATGAACTTATTGGTGTCATGCACAGTTTTGTTCGGCAAATGGAAAGGGAAGAGAGCTCTTCATTGTAAATTTCGAGTTGTGCTATTCAGATGCAGGTTCAGGTTGATTAGTGAAGCTGAATTTTCTCACATGAACCCCTTACAGGGGATAGAGGCAGTCCTGGCTCTGTGCTTGGTTAGATTGTGACAAAATAATATACAGGGTTTTCTAGGGCTATCACTAGTGTGGCAGTCAAGAAGAATACCTGGTTTCTATGCCTTCCAGCAGAGAATTTGCCTCTTCATATTCGAGCATGCACGGAACGTTAAATCCCTAAGCTCCGAAGCTTCAAGCTTTCCATTTTTTTCCTCATTTTATTTCAACGACCTGTCCAAATTTGACGTGGAATAAAGATTTATTGTGATTCTTTTCATGCCCAATTCTTTTGTAAAGTTGAAATTGATGTACAACAGAGCATGTTTGGATTGACAAAATTTTCAGATTCCCTTATAAATATCGTGGACACCTTTAACTTGGTGTTTCCAAATACAAGGCATTGATGCATCACAAATTGCTCTCTTTGTCTTGGAAGTTAAAGTTGCTTGTGATGCTTTGATGCCCGCCTTGTTTGTTAGATGTTGAGACGCTTTGAGCATTGCTTTGCTTGTCCAAAAGTTCAAACGGCATGGTCCTGGCTTCAAGGTCATTCAACAATGCACGGTATAGCCAAAGTGTTCTCTTCGCGTCATATCCAAAGACATAGGCCCCAGTTGGTTGGCTGTTGTCTCTTGGCGTCCTCCCCAAAGACATAGGCCCCAGTTGGTGGCTGTTGTAGTTGGTTTGCTGTTGTCTCTTGGCGTCCTCCCCAAAGACATAGGCCCCAGTTGGTGGCTGTTGTAGTCAATCTGGGAGCGTCGTAGACTCCACATGGAAATCTTGGCGTCCTACCCAGAGACATAGGCTCCAGTTGGTTGGCTGTTGTAATCAATCCGAGAGCGTCGTAGACTCCACATTTTCCATGGCATGTACTTGTCTGCTCGTGTGTTATTATTGTGCCCAAGCCAAGATACTGATGGTTTATAATGCTCCTCTCTTGAGCCAGAAGTGAAGGACCATATTTGGGTTCAGTATCTTCAAATTAATTCTTATCATTAGTCTCCTACTGGATTAAGTATATAGTGCTTCAGGCTCGTCTTCTAGGGGCATTTCCTTGTGCTTATGCAAATAGATGAGATATGCACATTTTGTAATTTGTACTTTTAATTAAAAAACATTATTTTTGTCCTTCAAAAAAAAGATGCTAAAGCATCCAAGGGTTGCCCGACTTAATTTGGGGCAAAATGAATGAAACAAAACCTACAAGGGATTTTAGGTTGCAGCTTCGATTGAACAAATGGTTGATCTTTTTGCTTCCAAAAGCTTGCATTTCATGAAACAGGTTGTTCCGGCGGAGCGGGGAAAACTATTAGTTTCTCATGAATGCATTTCCGACGCAGCCGTAGTAGAGCAAGATGTTTGAATCAAGAAGACAAAGCAAAACAAAGAAAGAAGAGAAGGAATTATAGAAACCGAGCATTAAAGTTAAGAGCGGTGATGCAGGCATAAATATTCGAATGCTGGAGAAATTCCGGTGGCATTTGTGGTGAAGTGTGGTGCCGTAACCGAAGAAGAAATGAAGGAATTCATTTTTTCCGCTTGCATGCATCTGCAGCTCTCTGATTAACCGAAGTTTACTCCAGATACTGATAGTTCGAAAATAGAAGCTCCAGGAGAGGGTTCAAGATTTTACTTTTTGGGCATTAGCTCCAACCGTTGAATCGGGATCCTGAGGTTTATTCCTCCCTTTCCTGCAATCTTAGCCTTATAAATGGGATATTCTTAGTACATACCACAATTCCTCCACCCTCACCTAGGGTATGCCCTGGGGGCAACCCAAAAAGGGTGCTTGCGCACTGTGGGTTGCCCTTAAATCTGTTAGAAATGGAGAATGAAACTTGTATTGTGTTGATTTGAAGCATATTGAGCTCACAAATTTTGGGGGCTATGGGGCTATCAAGGGTCTGTTGCCTGTGGAAATGTACTGTTTAATGACATTGAAAGGAATCAGGCTCCAAATCACAACAGAAAGATGGAACAGATGTGGTCTATTGCATTTCCAAAGAAAGGGAGCTATATGGAAGTGGCCTCTCAGCTCTGTTCCTGCAAGCAAAGAGGAGAGAATCAAGAAGGAATAGAAGAGAGGAGGAGGACCACCGCTGAGGAAGTAGAGGTTTCTTGGAGAGATCCTTGTTCATTATAGCCCCCTACTGTCGCCCTTTCTAGTGCTAAGCCAACGCAAAAAGCCATAGCTTTGCTCTGTCGCCCTTTCTAGTGCTAAGCCAACGCAAAAAACCATAGCTTTGCTCTGCTGCAAAGAAGGAAAAGAAGAACAGAAGATCCGCCATAGCCCTGCTTCAATATCATCTGCAAGCAAGATCAGAAAGGGAAGATTGAGACAAGAAAGGAAGTCCATGCAATGCCAAGCCATATTCATTTTGTTTCTACTCTAGAAATTGACATAAGCTTGTTGCCTAAACTAAATCAGAAGTTGATTTAGTCACATAGCCAAGTGGTGTAGTTCAAATCCCATACTAGATGCATTGAATTGTGCCAATACGTTGCGTGAAGTAGAGTTATGTCGTATAATGCATTCATAATAGGAGGAAGAGAAAAATGGATTAAGACCTCTAATGAAATACACATTGATCTTCTGTTAGTATAATGCATTTATTGAGGTGATAAGAATAGGAGGAAGAGGAAGGAACGTTATTCTAGTAGTTAACCACTAGAAAGTCATTAACTTAGTACAATTAAAGAGCCCTTTATCAGATCTTATTTAGTGAAATCTGCCCATGGAAACCAAAGGTTTGAACTACATATCACAAAAAGAAAAGTACTTCCATAGCATAAAAACAGAAGTTGTGGACAAATCCATAAGACTTTATCTACAACTCTTAAAAACAGAAGCTGTAGAAAAATTACGAAACCGGCTTTGGCTACAACTCTTATATTTCAACAACTTTTTCCATTTTAAGAACTCAAAACTAAATGCATTGGGTTACTCTTTTGTTCCATTGTTCATAATGAGTAATGGGTAAGTGCTGAACTGAAACCAACTCCAAAGTTGTATATATAACTGCAAAGCTATCAATATCTTTCAAGTCCTCAAATGGCTAAGTTTTCCCCAATTCCTGATTGGTCTTACAAAAAGGTCAGGAGACAATGGTGAAGCAGTGGCAAATCGCAAGAATACCAATGATGAAATAGTGGCAAATTGCAAGAGTATCAATGATTTTTCAACCATGAAGTCAAGATATGGTTTCACCTTAAAGCTATGAACTGTACATACTGAATTATCAGCAACCAGTGTGCCAGGAGTTGCATATACATGCCACCCAAAGTACGGGATCTAAACAAGTTTCTGTTTGTTTTTGCTACAAAACCATATCAACAGAGACTCACACAATAACATCAACAGACTCACACTCCAATAACATCTTTATTCCGACTACTTCAGCAACTGAGGATGTGCTGCCATTATCAATGCAAGATACTCTGGGTTTCTTTGCAAAAATGTTCTAAATTCATCCCAGTTAATAACACCATCCTGGTCCAAATCCAATGTCTGAAACAAACTGCTTATCTGCATTCATCACTTATTGTGTTACAATACAATCCCCTTGAGAGAAAAGAATAGCTATGTAGATAAAACATGTTTATCACCTTTGATTTCTCCATATCAGGGAATATGCTCAGCAGGCTTTTTTCAACCTCAATACGTGACAACTGTCCATCTTTATCCGAATCACAGGCCCGAAAAGCTGCTTCAATTCTTCCAGAAAAGGATGTATGACTTGAAATAAAAGCTAAGCTTGCCACAAACTGTGAGAATGGAGAGATATGGTTATGGAACAAGCTCGGTGGGATAGCCTTATTTATGTAACAAATATACTAAACACTGGAATGGAAATTTTGCTTGGTGAAAATAAATGAAGTAAAGAAAACAACCTCGTCCTCTTACCTCTTTAAAATTTATATAACCTTTCTCGGCCTTGTCAAAAAAATGGAATACTTCTTCAGCATACTGACTGTGTGGAAGATCAAGTGCATCAACAAATTCATCTAGGTGCAGATGGCCACTGGAATATGCAATTCAGAGTAAGAGCCTCTAGCAGGTAAGAACTGACTCTGGTTAATAAACAAAATTATATACCTTTCTACACGTTAACTAGGCATAAAAAATTGGCACATTTCAAACGCAGAACGAGATGAATACAAGCATGCCTGACCTGTGAGTGATATCCATTGAACTAAACTTTTTAAGATATTCTTCTATAGTAGCATAGTCAATATTGAAAAGCTTTTCCAGGCGAGAAATTTCCATCAGAGAATGCTCTTGAGGTTGCTGCAATCTCCTTGCAGCCACCTTCAGTTTCATGTCTAGAAAACTATGCTCAGTACAAGGGATCATCAAGGATGTAGCCATCATCCGACGAACCCGCTCTGCAAACTCATGTGGATCTTTCATGTCCTTTTCTGTTGGTTCAACTACAGGCAAATATTCAACCTACAGGAAAGAAAAGCTTAACTAATATATAGTCTTTCCCAACAGCATGCACTATGAAAGACAACAAAAAAGGGGAACAAGAAAATACCTCCATATAATTGATAAACTGGGTCAGCAAACGGAATACGAGGGCAATGAGTCCTTTGTCAACCCATGCAGGGCTAACCTTCTTATTTGGATAGCGAAAAACCATTGGCTGTATAGGCAAACCTGGTGAAAATGCTCCTGTTTTGAATGAAATCAAAGCCAGTCCATTGGTTGTTGTACCTTCAGGAAATATGAGAATATGTGGCCATCTGTTATCTCTGGCTCTTCGCTTTATCTGTGCAGCTGCATCCCTTCTTGATGTAGGTGAGCTTCTGTCCACTGGGATTATCTGTCACTTGGAAATGTTATATAACAAGACCAAAAATAATCAATTGCAGCTAGGTTTTCTATACCTTACCTGAAGAGCCGTCAAAAACATGCCCACAATAGGCATCTCTACATTCTCCTTAGCACTGAGAATAACTGGCATATGGGAATAGAAAATATACAAAGGATCAAAAAAGGAAATATGATTTGAAACCACAATTGGGGCTTCTTCCCGAGGTGCCGATCTCCCTTTGACGGGAATCCAATAATACCCAAATAAAAACAGGGTTATTCTTGCCAGAATTCTTATAGACCATAGCAGACCTCTTCTCCATGCTGAAAATGGCTTGTGCAAAGGATCCTTTACTCCAATAAGGGAGAGCCTTACGCACAAGTACGCGATGGCTAGGGTCAACAGCAGGAAGATCACACGAAGAACAAAAATAGGAAGAATGATGATAATTTTAAGAACCTCCAAGTAAGACAATTTGGGAGATAAATCCCTGAAAGGATTAACAGGAGGTTCTGGGCCGACAGAAGGGCGCCGCCCAAGTGGGAAGACGTGTTCGTGCTTTTCATTCTGCAACAACAGATCCGATTCAAGCTCCATGAATCACAAACCATCCTAGCTCATCCTGGAAGTGGAGGAGACTCTTGGAGTAAAAAATGAGGAGGGCAGAGAAGAAGATTACAATAATTACGGGCATTTGGTCTAGTGGTATGATTCTTGCTTTGGGTGCAAGAGGTCGCGAGTTCGATTCTCGCAATGCCCCGATGCCAATATTTTGGCGACTTTGATTTCTGCAATGCGCAGCTCTTGTCACAGTTTTATACTTCCACGTAATTTATTTCTCACGTTATTTGGTTATCAAGCTTCCAAGTGCATGACTTAAATGACAAGCTATAGCACGTCTTTGTTTTTTAAATCCATCTGTCCGTCAATCTATGGTGGTGGCGCCCTCTCAGGATTTTTAACCATTGTTGTATCTTGTCTTGTGGATAATGCATCATTCTTATCCCATCCTTCTCCTTCTTGTTTGTCTTTACATCCAAGTTGTTAATCTTACAAATGTGGTGGCATTGTATTCTCTTCATTAACTTAAGTCCGAGGTTACGAGATAGATTCCACTATGAGGTTGTCATTTTTTGCTTTCCATGTTAACTTTCGCGCTAAGATTCAAATGCACGACTGATTCCAGTTTCGATAGTTTACTAGTTTATATGACATATTTTAGAAGCTGGTAATAGAAACTCCCAAAGGATCTGGTCGAGGAGTAAGATCACTGACTTCTAATGTCATAAAAAAAAAAGGAGCTAATAAATTGCAAATTGCAAAAAATTGACTGCCAAAGGATCTTGTCAAGGAGTAAGATCACTGACTTCTAATGTCACATAAAAATAAGGAGATAATAAATTGCAAATTGCAAAAAATTGTGTGGCATGGAATCTGGGGAGCAGATTCCATGGGGTCCCGCGACCGGCAGAGCCGGGAGTGGGTCCTAGAATTGCGACCCTGTTCCAGGCCACCACATCAAGGAAACTGAGGAGCGGAATTTTTTTCCCTTTGGGTTACTTGTTGGATTACCTGCAGAGCGGAATCAAGCCCGCCACTTTCTCTTCCGAAGCTGAATGTGCTCCCTAGTTTCCTTGTTGTTATGGAGCTCTTAGCTTATCCACCTTTGTCCTTCCATTGTAGAGGAATTTATGCCAAACCTGAATCTATGTCAAACTTGAATCTATGTTAAACTTGTTCTTCTTCCGTTCAATCCAAGTTGTCAATCTTACAAATGTAATGGCATGCTCTTTTAAAACTTCACTATGTTCTTACTTCTGTTAAATCCAGCTATGATAGTGGTGCCCTCAAGATTTTTAATCCATTTTGTCAACTATTGGGCCTTGTGGAAAATGATATTGCATCTTTCTTACCTCATCCTTCTTGTGTGTCTGTAAATCCAAGTTATCAATCTTACAAATGTGGTGGCATCATCTTCTCTTCTTTAAATTAAATCTAAGTTGTTTGTCTTTCCTTAAACCCAAATTTTGAATCTTACAAATGTGATGGCATGCTCTTTTCATCGTTCTTTTCTTACTTGTAATAAATAATCACGTATTAGCATGTCCTTTGGATGCTGCCTTTGTGGCGCGACGTTAAAAGATGCTTCCTTCCTTCCTTCCTTCCTTCCTTATTAACATGTTCGTCCAACTTGCAAACCCCAGACTATGATACCTTCCCAGCCTGGATTGTGGTAGTGGCATGATCTTTCCTTCAATAAATCCCTACTTGCACTTTCCGGAGGTTTGACGAGAGCCCATCATTTTGGATAATCTTAAGATATAGCCTTGCTGGTTCATCATTTTGGATAATCTTAAGATATAGCCTTGCTGGTTCAAAATATGTTTTACAAAGTTTCAAATCTAACCCTCAACTTCCATTTGGACAAAAAAAATTATGGGTAGAGCATCCTGAAGAACATTTATTTATAGAACCCAACCGTTTAGGACTTTTACATGGGGATTGAGTCCTTTATATTAGTTTAGTTATCCAATTACATTAAGTCCCTTACACATATTATTGGCTATGTGGATATGTTTTATTAAGGTATGAGCCACAAAGCAATTTTGGTGTTATATGTCCATCTCCCTTTTCTTTGTTGTTCCAAAGAGCTTGTGGGGTGGGTTCCAAGTGGGCGCTACAGTTGGCATGGTTTTGTTTGAGGACTTGACTTGTTGAGGTAAATGAGACTGCCAGTATTTAGTTAGTACTTTTAACGTTATACCACTTGGCAGCATCCTTAGGACATCTAATAATTCATCATTTTATTGCTTTGCTTAATAAACAAGATTTTATTAATAGTAATAGACCATGAGGAGGAGGAGAGCATTTTAACCTCTACTAAGACCAGTTGGTCTATGAGATGAGCACACTACACCAACATTGCTCTACGGTCGTCTGGGGTCTTTTATTTGGTGATCCTTGATTATCTGATAGCATTCAACGAGTATTTCTGCTATTCTGGATTGAATTAAAAGGAAGGAAGGAAGGAAGGAAGGAAGTATATTTTAACATCCACGGAG
This sequence comes from Isoetes engelmannii, assembly GCA_011763485.2. Classification (NCBI taxonomy): domain Eukaryota; kingdom Viridiplantae; phylum Streptophyta; class Lycopodiopsida; order Isoetales; family Isoetaceae; genus Isoetes; species Isoetes engelmannii. The sequence continues at coordinate 18,801 of JAANSK020000246.1, forward strand.
GCCAGAGGCCTATGAGACGGTACAGTACAAGGGGGGACCGAAGTCCTTAACAAGAACAAGGACCGAAGTCCTTACAAACAAACAAGCTAAACAAAGTAAATGGACAGAAGCAACAAGCAGACCTTCACCAAACGCT